>NTHP01000348.1:299328-335381 GCA_003416845.1 Oplegnathus fasciatus | reverse complement strand
TGTGTGTGTCTATGTGCGCGCTTCTGGAATATGTGTTTTTGTGCGCGCGTGTGTGTAATTCAACTAGGGAGGTATGCAAGGTAGCAGGCACAGCCGATCCACCGGTCCAAGAATGTGTTTACAAACCCTTATCGTAGCTTCAGAGCAAAATTGCCCTATGAAGAACAGTTGGATAATTATATGGGTTACTAAACTAAAAATGTCAATAAAAATCTCTCTTTTTCTTTCCAGCACACATAAAAACAGTGCACAGTGCTCCCGTACAAACACACACACTCTAACACAAGCACACACACACACTCTAACACAAGCACACATAATCTAAATATTGTACATATGGTCACCCTGGCTGACTTGAGGTGATGGAAACCAAGCCAACAGATGGACTTAAAATGCCTTAAAGTGCAAGTCATGTGTTTATGCCATATTTCCTTTTAATCCATTATTTTCATTATTTCATATATACTATGTTTTACTTGACTTTAGTTTATTTAAATTCACCTTAATTCACTTTAGCTGGCATTTACGATTCTTTTTTGGTCATTATTATCATTACCATCAGTCCTCTCAGTGCAGTCTGGGTAGGATGGAGGCGCAGCAACACAGTAAATCAACTTTCTGCTCCTAGGACGCCATCTTGTGTTCAAACACCAAAATGACTGGACCATCTCTGTCCAACACATGTGTAGTATTCTCCAAACCAGACATAACTGATGTAGTTTTATAAACACTGCTCAGACCTGTTATACTGTATTAGTGCCATACTGTGCCTGAATGCCATACTGTGCCATACTGCAGCAGCTCCACTTGTAGCTGAGGTTGAAGGTTGTGTTGAGTGCCGGGACATTATTTCTCACTCATCTTCCCCTTAGAGAAGCCTGCAAATGGAAAAGACGCTTTCTAAACTGATCACAAGTTGCCCATGCACATGTGCACACACTTTAGCAAGCTGGTTGTCTGCTTCCCATCAAGGCATTCCATGAATGTTGTTGCACAAACAACCGTGTTTATTGTCTCTGTCCTAAAGGGAAAGAGACCTGCCCTGCCTTCACACAGGAATAGACACTGAGCCAAAGCAGCCACAACAGAGAGCAGGCCCCCTCTGTCTCCCACCAACCTCTGGTGGCCATGTTTTCACAACCCAAGATAACAGAGAGAAGGAGAGGAGAGGGGTGGGGGAGACAGTTACGGAGTTTGACAAATGACACAATCGTGAGTAAGACGTGATGGAGAGAGAGAGAGAGAAGAAGAGACGTGGGACTGATGCAGGGAGATTTACGGGGGGTGGGGGTGAAAGAGATGAGTAAAAGATACATTGAGGTCATCCCATTGTTTATCCACCCACGACAATGATGTGGGTCAATGAGTGTTTCTCAAGGCAGCAAGTGTTGTTTCAGGATGTTGCAATGATGACAGGTTCCTCGAGGAGAGCACTCATATTTTTCTCATGCAGAATATTTCTCAAGGAGGAGGGTGATTCTGCCAAAATACATTTCAAAATGAAACTTCTCTAGCTGAGCTTTATCTACACAGCAATTCATCTGGCTTAGCACTCGACTCGCCTCGCCTCGTATTCAGGAACAACCCCCGTGCACGATGAGTCAAATACTCCTGGTGTGTTTTGCTGTGCGGTGACTGTCATTTAAGGGGTCCCGAGGCTTTAGCTGCGCCTAAAAGGTGGAGATGCAACGTTGTGCACAAAATGGACTATTAAATCTCTTAGCACTAGCAGCCTAGTTGGGTGGGCTGTGGAACTTAGGCAGCAGCTGAGCCATCACCTCCAGGGCCTGCATTAACTCATAAAGATCACTGTCTCCTCCAAACACACTGAGCCAAAGTGGAGGTCATGTGTGTGTGTGTGTTCATGCGGATGTGTGCAAATGTACGTGTCTCTAGCTTGAAAGCATGATAAATTATACTTTTAGCGCATATTTCATCTATAAAAGAAGTAAGATTGCTTCATATCACCGTCTGTATTAAACATGTTTCCCTGTGTGTGTCTGTCTCTCCCACTCCTATAATTACAGTCGCTGGTATCAGATGAAACCCCACACAGAGTCGATCTCTAGATGTGCCCTTTGTGTAAGCAACATCTCACTGCTAGATTGATAGCGGATCGGAGGAGAGTTCACACAAATGGAAGAGCATTATAGTGTCGGGTTACCACTAAGTTCTCTCTCTGTGTCTCTTTCTCTCTCATTATCTTTCTCTCAGTCTTTCCCTCCTTTCCTCTTCCCTCTATGCATTAATAATTTCCCCTCCCTTGTCGCTCATTTCCCTGCGCTGGCCCACTCATTTCTCATTTTTATATAATCTCATCCCTCCTATCCATGTTCTAGCTCTCTCCTTATTTCTCTGCAAGTGAACACACACACATACATGTGCAGTAAATGGTAAATAAAAGCAGCAGACCACCAAGACTCCACTATAGGAGAAAAGAAATAGCAGGACTCTATTTATCTGACTGATCTACGGAAATGACTGTCTGCAGCGTAACACTATAGGTCCATTCACAGTGGCAACCCTTCATTAATGCTTTGTGTGAGGCTGCGTCAGTGTGCGTATGCACTTAACAGTCCTTGTAGGTGGAGACAAAACTCATCTCTAGTAGGGATGATGTTGCATTCCTCAGGCACTATTTCTCTCTCAGAGGGACACATGGAAAAATACACCCATTCTAACCTGGCCGCGCACTCCCACGGACACGCGCATACGGATAGATGCACACACACACACACACGCTGACTGACAGACACATGCAGCCACATGCACACAGATGTCGACAGGCAACTATATTTATACCAATGCTCCAATAAATCTATCTGCTCACTTGTCTATTTTCTCTGGCTTTGCCCATGCAGTACTGAATGCCTGCACAGCTTACAGACAGAGAGAGGAGAGGAGAGGGCAAAGGAGCTACAGTGGGGGAGATAGGAGGAGACGAGTGCCCCATGGCATTTTCCTCGTCTTTGGCCTACCTCTCCATGTCTTAAACACGACTGCTGGCCCGACTCTGCTGCACACCACCGTGCAACAAATTCCTGGAAAATATGAACTTGTGTCAACTTGTACAGCTCAAACTAATACAGGCCGGGTTTTCTTTTTTTTTTTCCCTCTCGTCTTTTCATTTCTACAGCATAAATACCTCAAAACAACACCTCTTTTTGCTGAGTGGCAAAAAGAATCTAATCGAGGCAGAGGAGTGGAAAGGATCTAGCTTGGTGAAAATCGTCACTGAAGTGAAAACCTAACTAAACGACCTAAAACCTGTGCCTGTATATATATATAAAAAATGTAGAATCGTGTAACACTCACATGATGTCTGGAAGAACTCCGGAAGGAAAAAGTGATATAAAATGTTACTAAATTAGTCTGTAAATGTTTAATGTTTATATGAATTTTGGCAGGTTGAAATCTGCTTTGTGCTGCTGCTCCTCGCAGAATATAGGATTTAATGTGGGAGATCTGATGTGGAATATTTCTGTCAGGACTGGGCTCAAAGCCAATTTTAAGATAAAACTGACTCCTACACTTAATGTAACAAAAATGTACTGAGACAAAATATGCTATATAACAAAGATTGGGTGCTGATGAGCCTGTCTCTCTCTTGCACAGGGATCTCGATGCTTAGAATCCGTTCATTTTATGAGCACCTGTACATGTCAATATGGTCAAAATAATTACTTTGTCCAAATATACTGCAAAATGCAACACTAGTAAATTAACAAAAAAGTGTCTCATCACCTCGCGTCTCATATACGTCTGATACTGCACATGGAAAGAATGAGATTAAATGAGAACACGAATGTTTTACCTTTTATTTGAATAGTGTTTTGAATGTGAGTCACAAACGGTAGTTTTATGCTAAATGAAAATGCAACAAAACAGCCAGGTATGAAATGATTTCTGAAGAATACAAAAACAAAGAGCATAACATGACAAAATGTCTTTAAATAGATGAGATATCAATGAATTCTGTAACACTTGTGGACAGGTGAGTTGGCCAAAGATGGGTTGCATTATGTAGCTGTCACTTAAATCTTTTTAACAATCACTATTCCGTTATTTCCATTGTGGTAAAATGCCTTTATATCATCCTTCCTTTTGCTCTCTTACTGCTACATTCTGTTATTTTCCACCAATCTTGATCAGAATAGTGTCCCAAAATTGGAGGTACTTGGAATGTGCTTAATTTAACATTATGCATATACAGTATTGAAATGATCTTAGGTTTATCTCACTTGACAGATCAGATACAGAATACACAAAATCAGACAGAACTGGTAATGTGACTTTGTCTTGAGTCATTCTAGTATTCCCATTAAACGAGAAGTACACAAGTTATAGTTCAAAACTGTATTATAAATTGTAACGTCAGCCCAAAACATCAAACAAACATCATGTGACTTCTGTAGTTCCATTATTTCTGATAATTACCTCCATCACAAGGCCTTATATTAACACAATCAAAGTTACAGCAACAATAACTAACTGAAAAGCCTGTCTTGATGATTACCATGTACATACATTTATTGTCAAAAAAATCAGCAGTGGTTCATGCCCTGCTGATAAAATATGGCCCTTTTATAACCAGTGTGACATTTTTTTTATTGATCCCATCGTAATATTAAATACATGTGTGCTGTTCATACTGTAGAAATACTCTCTGATTGCTGCAATAGTGATCATGCTAATAATGACCCAATATGTGTCAACAAAATGACAAGACTGCAGTCTTGCAACAGCACATAAGTGCCCTAACTGCAAAATATGAAACTGTGGGGCCTCGTTTATACAGGGGGATTCAGGCTTTTGTCTTAATATAGGTGAGTGATTTCTTTCCAAAATGCTTTATGTGAATACTTCAAAAACAAACTGACTCTCTTAAATGTAAGGATAACTGCTAACATCCACTGTTACTCAAAATTTAGTGTCTTTTGAATAATGGATATCTCATTTCAGAATTAGAATGATGCTATTCTAGTTGAATAGTTACTAAACAAAGCTGCGCACACAGGTTTTACTTGTACGTTTTATAAAGGGCTTGGGAGAGGGAAGAGGACTACCCACATTTCAGCCATAAAACTTTGGGAACAGCCAGATCTGAATCACGACAGCTTCCTGACACATGAACACCACAAACTGTGAGATCAAAACGAGATGATTCTGAATCCTCAAGGGTAAGATAAGACAAACTCAAAGACAAACAGCCTCAACAGAACAAGTGGAAGCAATGCAGTGTTATAGTTCAGCATACTTACTGTACATTGTCTGGTAATAAAACTTAAGTGTAAATGAGATGACATGATTTATGGTTTATGGGAAACATACTTCCTCTGAAAAGGAACAACAAATAAAAGATCTAGTCTGCCTCACACAGAGACAGAGAGTCAAAGAGCAGTGTGCTTTTAATAACCAACATAATGCAGTTTAACGTCAGACAGCCACTTAAAGATACATAAAAGCTACTGTCAACTGAAGGATACGGTGATAACTGGCCAACCTGCACAAACACATACTCAACACTTTCTCTCACACACGCACGCGCGCACACACGCACGCGCGCACACACACACACACACACACACACACATATGTATACAGTATCAAACCAAAGCTAACATCCAAAGTGCATTATTACATTAGCCCTGTATATCATAACAGATAAACAAAATACATTATATACATTTTCTTGATACCAAACAATGTCATGTACATAAAGGTTTCTCTTTTGGTTTAACAGAACCAGACAACCCCCCAACGGGTTTTATTGCCAAGCTATTGAGGAAGTCCACGGCAGCCATCATATCCAAAGTGCTTCTGAGAGAGATGGGAGTGAGTAGTCTTGTCATCATATCTTTATATAAATAACAGTCCTTGCTGGCAGGCCAAGTCCACACCTGCAAAACATGGTGTTGACAGCATTCTTCAAATATGATAATGTGATACCATTTCCCTTTTTTGTGGAAAAAAAAAGTCAAGACCAGCATCTTTTTGTATTCGGTGTGCCTGTTCAATTAAACGGCAAGGCTATAGTGACTGTAACTGAGAGACGGACTGATGTCAACATTTTAAAAGATTTTGGGGTGGTAAAATATAGGTAATGCATGATCAATAATATTGTTGCACTGTTACACTGTTGGATAACAGTCATTCCATGAGCACGATCTGGCAACTGGTTTCTATGTTTTTATAGTATCCCGCACCTCACACCCTGCGCGCTGTTACTGGCTGGAGGCTACACACCACTGCCCAAAGGTTGATGCCCAGAAACATCCCGAACACAGTAAAATAAGAAAATCCAGGCAGAGGGCAGGGGCTCTGCAGATACAGACACTGCTACACAATTCTAGTGGGTCATAAGTGATGATTGATAGGGGATATTTTTGTAAGAGTCTATACATAAGGAAAATCCTACTCGTTATACCTTTAAACAGTGTGTTTACCTGCTCTAATGAAGGCTGCAAATGTTAGCATGCCTGGCTAAATAGCTTACTACCTACATTTCTTTAGTTAACTGTTCCCATTTTAAAACAAGTCAGCTGGAGAAATGCGTTTTCAACCAACTTATTAGTGTAATTAGCCAGCTTGCTGCAGCTGACAAAAGCTGCCAGTTACAGTTGGAACTTGACCTGGCAAAACTGAAAACTTCTGTCTACCTCTGTCTGAAATCAAGGACTCATAGTTTCAAAAATTACTACGAATTTTGAGCGGTAAATCCACTGGTAAACTGCATATGTACCATGTGAGAATGGGAAGCTTGGCAGGATTAGCAATAGGAAGCAATTAAGGGAGACGTGGCTTAGCGAACGGTCAATTAAGGAAATTCCATAACCAAATCAGGTGATTTAGTTATGGAACTCTGAAACTCTTTGGTTTTAGATAGCAGTCAACATCAAGCTCTGCTGTTCAACTGATAGTGGAGGTGAAACTAAGAAACTGTCCTCCATGCATAGGTCCTCTGCTTTCATTGAGATGGAAAATTTTCACATTCTTTGGTCCTTTTTCATATACCAGAAAAAGAAAAATAGGTAGTTCAGAAAGAAACATTTCTCTATTTGACTTTCTATTTGACTTCTTTCATGACAGTCCCCCTTGCCATTGTTTACATGTAACTTTTGAATCTTTGGCCAGCACCTCTTACAGTATGTCAATATTCCTGGGGACCAAACAACCAGAACTGGGATCAAATACTATTTGAAATGAACATTTTTGTGGGCATTATCTGACTGTTACTGGTGCAAAAACAGAAACAAAAGGATCACCATGAAAGTCCAAACGCTATCCTTCTCTCACACTAGCCAAACTAAAGAAAAAACCTCAACAAGTAACAGAAGTATAATTAACCAAGTCTTATTGACTGCTCTCGACCTCAGTTCATCAGTTCATCAGTGACAGAGACTAAGCTCTTTTCGGACCAAGCATTTCTTGCACTGGACCACACAACACCAGTGGAAACGACACAGACAGTTCTCCTCAAACACCACTGTTTCCTCCCGGTAGCCGCGCTCGCAGCACAGCAGGTCACAGCCGCTGATGTCCATGGCTGTGCTGTTGCATATGCGCCCCCGTGTCCCCAGTGAGCCAGTTTTCCGATTTGCAAGGCAGAAATCGGGCGACTCGTCAGAGTAGATCAGATCCTGCTTGTCTGGCGGCTTTATGTTCTGGCCGACAGGGATCAGGGTCTTGCCGTCGTTGCCGCCCATCACCTTGGAAGCGCCATTGAAGCGCTCCAGCAGGCGGTCGCCTACCTCACGGAAATGAGGCATCTTTTTCCAGCATGTGCGCAAGGTGCACGAGCCCGACAGTCCGTGGCACTTGCACTCTGTCCGCATGTAGAGCTTCACCGCCTGGGAGGGGAAAGTGTGGAGGGGAGGTTGGGTTTAGGGTGACGGAGGAAAGGAGAGAGGTGAAGGAGGGCAAATGGGTGATGAAAGAGAAAGAGAGAAGGTTGATCAGACAGAAAAAAGGAGACAAAGGAAACTTTTAAACTTGTACCCTGGAGTGAAGCAGAACTGCTTTTGGCAAATGACAAGCTCTCCAAAGAAGTAATTTACTATTGTGTTTTCATGATATATCACAGACAAGGCCACTGGATCACACACACACACACACACGTACATCCACACACACAAATACACACACTGATAGATAGGTAAGATAAAAGCAGACGCTGTTCAGAAGGAATTTAACTCCCCAACCCCCCTCTCTCTCCATGTTGCCTCTGGCCTTCCTACATCTAACAAGCCTTGACAACAGATCATTCACTTATACTGCACATAATTAACCCATCACACACACACACACACACACACACACACATACACACACACACACACACACACACACCTGCCCGTTCCGACACACACACACATACTTGCGAAACGTGTATACGTATACACAACGTGTAAGTACACACGCATGCATGCACATAAACAGACATTTGCACGCATCACAGCACACTTATTTCTCAACCTCTGGGCATTTCTGTGCAGGTCTCGTCTTTTGTTCAAATGGTTTGTTCGCTAATGCTACAATTGGACTATATCCCAAAATCCTCCTCTCCTCTCTACCTGCCTTTGACCCCAACTAAAGTGAACTTTGCAACTCTGTGTTTTTCTTCTGCATGTGTCAACATTTCTACAAGTGGGTGTAACAAACTGAGAGAAACAAAACTCTGACAGCTAAAAGCAAACGTGATCTGGAAGATCAACCAAGCCATAAGCCATATTATAATTTAACATAATTAACCTCTCTCTAAAGTTCCTACTTTATCTTCGCTCTTTCGGTAGCCAGATGACTTGTCGAGGCCATACTTCACTCGGTATTCATACAAGCGACAAACAGAGAACTTTAAACTTCTACGAGGGCTGTGGAAACATTAGAAGCTACCTGCCTCGGAGGCTTGAAAACAAAATGTGTGGCACGCTCTTGTTTTTGTGTTTCAGAAACCTGATTCTTGTTAGAATATCAGCTTACGCCGCTACACAAATATGGCTGGGGGCAATGTCTTTCTCTTTCGCATGTTCGTGGAATGATGGAACATTCCACAGGACAAGCAACACCTTTGCTGCTAAAATCTTTGCGAGTATAGTGAAATATCAGACTTGTGTTTAGTACGGCACAGTAGCAGGTAAGATCTTTTTTTTTTTCACAAAGTGCATTGCAGTTGTATTCAATCTGTTTCTGGCTCTACCCATTCAAAATTTAAACAAACTGCAGACATGCTGAGGTACTGCTTCTGAAACTATTCCTTACCAGCCGCCCAGCCTCGTTGTTGTGCAGGTCAATGAGCGTCCTGATGTCGCTCTTGCCCCTTCTCCTCTTGGCGTCCATAAACTGTTTCGACTTTTCATAACCAAACTCCACATCATCACCGCAGCCCCCCCACTCCCACTTTACTCCGTCCCCAGAGGAGGAGGACGATGGCGGCCTTGGAGGAGCTCTGTTCCTGGTCGCCTCACAGCCACACTGCAGGAGGTCTCCCATGCTGCAGGCCTGGGTCACGGCGTGGGTCACACCGGCCGCCGTGATGGCATAAACAAACGCTGTCTCCCGGATATCTGCAGTGCAAGGGACAAGGAGAGGAGGGGTTTTAGTTTACTATTCGGCTCCCACGTTTGGTCAGTCACCAAAATACAGTGGAGTCATTTAGGCAATATACTGATATCTGATGACATGTTATGATTTCACCACAGCTTAAAGGAATAATTCATGATCCAAATGTAAACAGGCACACCATCAAAATTCAAGGATGGAACTCGCTCCAACTCACATATTGAGGTAAGGATTATCAAAGCAATAGTTAGATGAGAAGACCGATCCCACTTTTGTGTCTAAAATGAAGCTACAATCAGCAGCCAGTTAGCTTAGCTTAGCATAAAGACTGAAAACAGGTGGGAAATCCATCTACCAGCACCTCTAGAGCCAGGACAGAGCCAAACTAGCTGCTTTGGCTTTTTATGCTAGCTAAGCTAACCAGCTGCTTAGCGAGCAAAGGAAAACAAATTCCCAAAATGTCAAACCATCCCTTTAAGTAATACTTGAGTTTGGAACAAACTGTAAACAGGAGTTTGAAAACAGGGCCATTGATTTGAAAGGATAGGTTTTGAAAAAATCTAATGAGTAATCCAAACACAGGCAGACACGGGTATTTACTTTTTTTTGTCATTACAACACTTTCGCTTACATTTTCATTCTGACGCAGTGACACTGCACGCACATGATAAACACCTACACATTAAAATACACCACACTTTCTGTTTGATCATCCCCCTGTCCTCCACAATCAATCGCACGACAACAACTGGGAAAAAGACAAGTGAAAGATTCTAGTTTCCATCCATTCATCCAGGCATCTGTCTCTCCATCCAGTCAGTCAATACTGCAGCTACATGGAACAGGATAAAAGAACCTTTCTCTCAATCCTGGTCCATTACTACGATCTCAAGCGTCATTGGATTTGTGGTGCTGAGAGGATGGCTATTTCTCCCTCTCCCATGCACACTCATACACTTGCTAACACGCTCACGCACACCACAGCTGCTGGTTTATTTCGGGGGCAGAGCTTAACACTCCTGGCTAAAGGCACGTCCAACCACAACTGCAAATTGATCGTCTGTCCTCGCCGGTGGCCTCAGCATCATTCTCACCCTCGGCTCAACACGTCTTCATCCTCAGTTATTGCAGCTATTGTCATTCACTCGACGAGAAGAGAACAGCTATGAAAGAATCTCAGAGACCTGCAGGGCTGAAATATGAGAATGCTTCTTTGTAAATATCTTATTCATTCTTCGTCCTCATTTTTAGTTGTTTACTATTGACAGTGACTTTAAATTACTGCTGTAACAGAAACACTGGTTATGAAAACCTAAATTCGTCTTTCTTTGATGGGAAATCTTTATTGCAGTTGATCGAGGACAAATCTAACATCTAAAACCTTTCAAATCTTTCAGATCCTTTTAAACCTCTGCGTTTAGTTACTGGGATTAAATTAAACATTACTTGGGAACAAAACAGTAATAAAAAGGATAAAGCTGGCAATATTCTGTATTTTTTATTATTGTGAGCAAATCCCACGCAAAGGCCAAAACCAACAATAAACTGATATATCTTATTCCTCTGTGCCATGGAGCTAATTTTTTGTCCAAAAACAATTAAAAACACTACTCCATTGCACTGAATGATATGTTCCTTCATTAACATGAACATGGGCACTGTAGATTATTTTGAGTCAATCTTGCATATGCTGCCATAATAAATACTCACTACAACACTAAATGTGCATTAATCCGCTGCTGAAAATAGTCCCTAACAAATGCACTATTTATTCCTGTTTGAATAATGTTTGCTAAAAACTACAGTGCCCAGCTGTTTTCGAAAATTACTGAGACTTTTTAAAAATGTGTATATATATATTTGTGACCTCTTTAAAGATATATGTCTTCAGTGGGACTGAATGGGCTTGGGGCTGAGACAGATTAATACCTTGCTAAATTTTGGTCATTTCACTGAACTTGTTGACAGTAAGAGTGTGTAAATTTTGCCTAGAAACAACTGTGGGAAATGTTGAGGACATTGATGATTTCAATGGCAGACATCTGCCTAGATAGATGAGAAACTAGGGACTGAGTAAATATATGTGTGTGTGTTAGACGGGGAGAAAAAGAATAGCCACTTAGCGAGCCATTGTATGTGTGTGTGTGGAGACTAAGCGAAGGACTTTTATTTCTAAGAGCTGGAAAGCGGCGAGCGTGCAGTCACCACCGTCAACACTGCCAACTCCATATCGCATGATTCAGTGAATGGGATTCATTAGGAATGGTAACACACACACACACACACACAGAATGGGTGGCGTGCGACGAGACCTGCACACCCCAGCACGCCGTGATATCAATACCAGCTGTACACCCCAACACCCAGAGATGTCTCCAATGCAGGCAAATCTGTGTAAGTTTGTGTGTCAGTATGTATGTGTGTAAAAAGTATTGTTTTGTGTAGATTTAAAGCATTTATGACATTTCACAAATAGTCAGCTTGTCTAATGTTTTGTGTGTCTTGACTTTATTTATCTCATGGTTTATGTTTGTTTGGGCCTGGCTGTGGCTGATGCCAGATTAAATAAATCACTTAATTTTATTTGCATGTGTGACTTTACATGCGCATGGTGGTACATGTAGAGCATTTCTGCAACTCTGTGTGTGTGTGTGTGTGTGTGTGTGTGTGTGTGCTGTATCCCCTCCTTGCAGCTCAGTCAAGACCACACCTTGCTGTTCCTGCTGTTCAGCAGAATAAGGGATTTTCAGGAGCAGCAACATACTCAAATCAAGATGTGTCATCTCCAAAACTTCCCTGGATCTATTTAGAGACACATGTGTGACACATCAGCACACAGCTCATTATTAGTACAATATGGTGATAGCAACACAAGCTGTGTCCAAACAAGCCGGGAGCCTGTCCAGATGTCCTCGGATGCACTGGTGAAACATTTAGTTACAGGAAATCTGCATGAGGCTAATGTTATGTTGATATATGTTTAATATAAGTATAAGTATATAAATATTATTTGATTTAATTGTCACTGAAATTGTGATCTTCATGTGGACAAAAAAATAGGTATCAGTGATGAGTGAAAGCTAAACAACAGAGAGTGAGAGGAAATAAAAAAGGCAGAGCAGAGGGTTGAAAGAGAGATGATACAGAGAGAAGGGTATTGTTTTGCATAAAAGAAGCTATCAAAAATCTGATGATTTGAGGCACCCTGTTTCATATTTTCCTTGGAGACATGAATTCCAAACAAATTCTCTGCCACGGCGGGTGTCTGGGCCTGTCTACGTCTGCTTCTAATTCCAGAAGGCCCTTCTGCAGGAATTAGCACATATTCTTTTAATACTCTGACTTTTAGGCACTGGCACAAGGGGTGTCTGCGATGTTAAAGCTGAAAGTAGCTCAGTGTAAAATCACCTCACAGTCCAGATAAGCACAGTTTAAACAGGTGCTTTCTTCCAAATGCACAAAAAGATCGGAGCATGCAGTGTGGACAGTAGGAGACTGCAATGGATCCTGCAGCATCTAGTCTGCCAGGAAGTCATTGGAAGAAGTTGTGTGTTGTGGCCGAGTCTGACTGCAAGCGCCATCAAGTTAGATACGCTTTGATATTAGGCCATCGGCAATCGGTGAATGTGAAGAAACTATGAGCTAAGTAAACTATTGGTTGACAAAAAGTACAACAAGCGCAAATAAATACAAGATGAACGTACAGGAGAAGAAAACTCATGTAACACACAAAAATAAGAAGAATAAATAACACTTGTCTAACTTTACCAATGAATTGAAATTATAATGAGAGAAGGCCTTGATCAGGTGTGGAGACACTGAAATAACATGCACACAACAGATATCTGGGAACCCAAAGACTGCAATACTTGGAGTGATTCTTGACAGATAGACATGCGTCATTAAGTCATCCATCATTTTGTTCTCCCAATAAAAACGACAGCATCAGTCTTTTGAGCAAGTGCCGCAAAACAACATATATATGTTTATGTTCAAGTGACAAAGCCCTCCAGCAAGCGCAGCAATTATGACGGGAGCAAAGGAGGAAGTCAGGTGACCGTATTATAGAGCGACAAAGCACAAGTAGTGACGAGGTCGGGGTGGATGGATGGGTCAACGAAACATTGGAGTGACACATGGGAGACTCTACTGTTTCCAACTGACAGTCAGTTTTTTTTTAAAGCTTAATGATGATCACTGCCTTACCAAAACCATGTGTTTATCATTGTAACCATGACGATAAAACTGCCCTAACCTTAGCGAAGTAGTCATTTTAACCCAAACCACAATGTTTCCCTAACCTTAACAAATGGTGTCATCCTGCCGTTAGGAGAGTCAGATCAGAAAAAGTGTCGTTCCAGAGGGGATGGACGAAAAACCTATTTTGTTGTTTGATTTGGAGGACTTGTTGTTCATTTTTCATACTACGCTATCCATGTTTCCACGGTCAGGGCTATGGGAGGTTGGAATCAGACCAAGATCACACTGAGGAGAGGTGGGGCACACCATAGACACGTTGCCAGTGCATCACACTCTCAGCAACTGGCAATTTAGTAGTCACCCAAACAGACACAGAGAGAACATGCAAACTCCACCCAGAACAGGTCTTCAGTGGTGGTAATCATCATCAGCAGGGGTAAAATGTGCTTTTCAAGGCGAGATGGAGGGTGTGAACTGTGAAGTACAAGGAAAAATTATGTGCTGCTGCTCTTTTCGACCACAGCTGCTTGTTAATTGTTGGCTTATCATGCTGCTGCTAGCATTGGTGTCTCTCTCTATTAGGGTTTGTTTGGGTAGGTCGGGCCTGACTGTCCTTGGGTGCCTTTAGGATCACATCCTTTTTTTGAAAATGCATTAGTAATAATAATAATAATAATACACTTTATTTATAGAGCACTTTTCTTGGTACTCAAAGACACTTTACAGTTAAAAATGGTTAATTAGTAATAATAATTAATAACTGATTGATACCAACACATGACAGCCTGACATTTATTACTTTATTTATTTAGAAACAATCTGCATTTTATGTATGACACTATCTGTGTACTTGCCTGATTTTTGCTTAAAACAATAAGCAATAGCACATAAATCAAACCTTGAAGGGTGTTTTCAGTATCAGGTTAGGGGGAATCACTGCATCATATTGTCTGCCTAACATGCACTACAGTAGTTCTAATCAAATACTTGTTAAATACACAAGAAAACACAAAGGTGAAAACATGTGTATACCTGTCCTGTGTGTCTACCTGTGAAGATCATTAGCAATAAAATATCTGACACGATTGATGACTGGTTTAATTACTTTGCAACCACTGTACAGCCCAGAGCAAGAGTCCTTGTTTATTCTACAGCAGTACAGTTCTCCACGCACACATACAGTGCACAGTGACATTCAAAGAAGAGCCGCAACATCCCTTATGTGATTACCAGCATCACTGCATGCTGGCTGGCTCACGTTGCGAGTCAAGACCGCTCCAGGGTCTGTATGTTATTTAAACACAGCAGAGATCAAGGTAAAAAGGATAATAACTACCAATTAATGGCGAGAAACCAGAAATTCGACCTTGTTTTCAAGCTGACTGTACGTGAAAGGTTCATGTCCAGAGGAGAGAACGTTTCAATTCCAACGCAAAATAAGGTGTCATCCTTGTGTCGACATGTTCATTCATTCACACTTCTTGTAATAAAGGTGTGTAATGGCAGTGTTTCAGTAATGTTGTGAAATCAACTAAAACCCCTATTATATGAACACACACACACAAACACGCTTCCATATCTGTCTCCCTCAGCCTCTATTTCTCAAAAAGTAGACTTTTGCACCATGCCACATGAATGTCATCATCATCATCTAAAACATTATAATGAATGAAATACACACACAAACACATGCATGCATGCTGGCTGCTCCACTGACAAGCTTTGGCTGCCATGCCACCCTTTAACATGTCACAAAGCAAAGCCCACAAGTGCTGCAAGGTTTACATTTGAATAGTGGATGAAGATTAGCCAGGTGATATTTTTGCAAAGAGGCAGACAGAAAAGGATGGTTCAGCCATCTTGGTTGTGCTCCAGACCCAAACACCCTGTGGCTTTGTTTTCACTGTACACTTATAACCCTAACATAACCACACAATGAAATATTCTTCGTCCAGAGATCCAGTTCAAATTTGCAAACCTGGTTGCACACAGATGTCATCATTACCATATACTCAGACCAGCATCTAGACTGTATGGTAATCAGATAAACTGAGGTTCAGCATTTACAGAATTTACACTTTTCCAAACACGCATGTGTATGCATTACACATGAAACTCACATAAGGGACTGATGCATCTACGTAAAACTTGCTTGACATCCTGCCTATTCAAAAAGCTATTTCATATTGGAAAAAAAAAGAAAGACATTCAGTGAATACGGCAAAGACATAAGCAGTTTAGGCTGTTCTGTGTTCTTTATTAGTAGCAGTAGAAGCAATAAAATGTAAAAGGAGAATAGCAAAAATTGTGAAAATAAATAAACAGGGTTTGAGAGTGACACATAGTCTATAGTTAAATTTTACTTTAAAAAATAAATAAATATCAGTGGTATCAAAAAAGAAACAGATAAAAAAGTACAAAGTATGTTTATTGCCACCACCCCCATGGACAAGCTACAGACTGTACCAGTTTTCACCGGGATTGTCTCATTACTCTACAAAGAAAAACTTATGTCATTAGAATAATTAGACTCTATTACCACATAAAACTCTAAGTAAAGGTCAATGAGGTTAAGTAAACCACTTAAAGAGAGTGAGCAATAAATACAAAGGCCCTTTTATTTTGACATTTACTGGTATTAGTTCATGATAAACAGCCATTAAGAGCAGATCCAGGTAATTGTGGACAAAGACTCCAAAACAGAGGAGCACTTTGGCCTCCCTTATAGACAGGCAGGAATTTATGATTAATTGCTAGTCTGTCTTCTACTGGTAGATTCTTGCCCCCGTTTCCCTCTCTCTTCCTCTCTGTCTCAATCTATCTTTGTGTCTTCATTCTTTTTTCTCTTTCTTTCTTTCTTTCTTCCTCTGTCTGAGACACCAGCAACACTGGCTGTGTTACACATTCAAATAAGACGAGACAAAAACATGCTTTTTAATCATAGTCAGGTCCAGCTACATGAGTTACTGACAAATAAAGTAGTTTTCTGATTACTGAAGCTGAATGATCCAGGATATTTTCTGAGTGAAAATGTACCCCGTGTGGTTTAGAGAGAGGATGCTTTCAGGGAAGATCAATTACACAGGACTGAGAATGAAAACTTTACCTTCGCTTTCTGAGCGTAAAGACTGTATATTAATGCAGACAGATATCAGCTTCCTGACTGCAACATACAACACACCAAGGTTGAAAATCTGCAGACACACATTCTTCTTATAAAACTTTCTCTTTATAAATGATAACAGACTTCTCCTAAGGTGTAGACTGACTGTAGCAATGCAAAGTTCTGCCACAGACGTCTTCTATTTTGACAGCATGGACCAGGAAGACATGTTTTGACACATCTAATTGCTATTTTACATATTTTTAATTAATGTAAAACATCAATATTTGTGGCTTTGTCTCAGCAGAAGGGTTAGAATCGTTATGTACGCTTAGGCCAAGAAGTAATCACAAGTTTTCCAAACCGGGCAAGTTATGCAGCTTTGATGTAAAAAGTCGTGAAGATTGAAAATAACACTTGAGTATTGACTTTCATATTACTGCGTGGAAAATTCATATGATTAAAATGCCACGTGCCACTTCCTTGTGACGTTAATGACAGGTGAGCACAAAACTTCAGTATGCACATCTTCTAGCAATGAGACCCAAAATGGGTTTAATAATATGCCTGACACATTTTTGTTGTATATTAATATCGGTTATTCCCTGTTTGTTGACTAAACAGAGAGATAAAGGCTCTCTGTAGTACCAGTCAAAGAAGAGACAGGCAGCTCTCTATGGATCTAATCATACAAGAGAAAAACCAACACAGTAATTGGAGAAGACCCGGCGGTGACCCAACGTCAGTTATATTACAGACTTCAAAGAGCTGGAGGAAGATGTTAAGAGATCTTAAGAGAGATGTTAAGAGAAAAGGCAATTTTAGCTGATCATTTCAAGCGTGCCCAATCTGATGAAGAGGAGAGTCAGTCAAGTGTGAATACGTCTGGTCTGAAATACAACAGCTGCCCTTGTCTGTTGGAGTGCCATCAGACAGGGATCTGACCTCAAGTTGACGTAAGGCCGTCAGCTGTGGTCATGAGGTCCTGGGTTCAGATCCTAAGGTACTCACGGCTGAGAAATGGGACATGACAGTATTTTTAAAGTGTGTTTTTAGAACCATGTGAAAGGCTTTTGGAAGGACTGATGGTAGAGAGGAAAGATGATTATGGGAATTTATATCTCTCCCATCAGCTACGTACGTCTAGGTCAAGGGTGCATTCACCAGATCCAAACAACTGGAATGACCTGTTCAATGGAACTTGGTTGATAGTGATGCTTATTTAGTCTGTTTATACCTGTGTAAAAATCTGACAAGTTACTGACAAAGTTTCTGCCTGTGTTAAAGTAATGGCGCAATATTTTGAGAAATACGATTATTTGCCTTCTTGCCAAGAGCTAGATGAGAAGATCGATAGCGCTCTCATATCTGTCCAGTCAATGTGGGGCTACAGAGCCAGGAGATGGTTAGCTTAGCTTAGCAAAAAGACTGAAATCAGAGGGAAAGTGCTAGCCTGTCTCTGTCCAAGGGTAACAAAATCTGCCTACACGCGCCTCTAAAGCTCACCAATCAATACGTAACATCTCGTAAATATCGCAGTGACCCCAGGAAGTCACTGTGCCTTGCCAAGAAATAGTCCCACACATAGCCCACCGTAAAACCACAAATTGATGTTTTTACACTTCTTTTTTTGTACGGATTAAACAAACAATAAATAAGGTGTCAGTGAGCTTTCTTACCTGTGGACAGAACAACAAAATGTCGAACTATTGCTTTAAGAAGGTATAAAGGGCACTCTATACTAGATAATAGGGTAAAAGACGCAAAGACACAAAGGTAGTTATTGACAAGCAAAACGCATCCACTCCTCCCTCACTCACCTTGTTGCAGTATTTTGCCAAAGTACTTGTTGTGGCTAGTGCAGTTCCACCGGCGGTACCTGAACTGGTACTGGCACTCCCTGACGCCCAGCCTGGCTCCTTTGGCCACCTCACTGACAATCTCTGGCTGGGTCTGGCACAGCTCAGCCTGCTTCCCAGCCAGACGCTTCGCCTTCCTGCAAATGCTGTTGGGGTCCATCACCAGCGGACTGCCCACCGCCCTAGAAAAGTTTAAACGTTACAGAAGGGAAGAGAACAATCTCTCAGTGACATGACAACAATACAAAAGCTCCCACTTTTCTTTTTGGTGAGCAACACCTGTTAACTTAATCGCACAGTACTGTATGTGTAACAATGTTGCTGCACTCACCAGCAGCCACAAACCAAATGCAATTTTTTCTGTGGCTGCTAAGCCTGCCAACTCTACCCACCACTTCTCAGCTGTGGCGACAATGTGCTTCTTGAATAGGCACGTGGGAGACAAGAGAGCACAGAGTTTCCCAGAGGCATCTTAGCTCTGACGTCAGATTCACAAGTCTGTACTTTGCTATTGGACTGCACTTGGGAGAACTGTGTGGTCCTCACAAAGTTGGAAGTGAAACAGTGGGAAGTCTCTCAACAGACGGGCCGTTTACAGTTGATCTTAATGCTAAGTTGATTTTGGTAAACCAGAAGGCAGACTTTCTAGATTGCCTGACGATAGAGCGTCCCTGGAGATTTTGAAGCAGTTAAGAACTTCACCGCTTAAACCACACATATCCCTCGAATCGGCACTACTTCTAAATGAAAAACGCACATATTATATTACTAGAAAGAACAAAAAATGAATGTTTAAATGTGTGGCAAAATACATCAAGCCTGCCTTATGTAGTTCAAATATTTAAAACATTAAAATATATATACATACATCTTGTATTTGATGAATACGGACCCTGGACCTCCTCAATAGCTTTGACATATGAGTGTATATAATAAAGATAAATAGTTTATTCTAACTCTTAATGGGAAAGAGGGGCTTGGCTCTACCACTTAGAAGCACTGCCAGCGTCTGTGGCCACTTCGGTGGCATAACAGGAAAGTGGCTTTATGAGATGACTTTATTTCCATTCTTTTCCTCCTCTCCTTGCTTTAGCTGCCCCCTACTCATCCCCGCTGTGCTGTTAACTTTATGTACATTCAATTCCTTTTCTCTCACCCCCCCTTTTCATTTACAACATCTCTCTTTTGACTCTTCTCCGCAGTTGACTTTTAGTCGCCGAATCTCAGCAGATGTGATCCATAACTTCAAGTTTTACCATGAAATAGGAGTCGGAAGGGTACGCATGACAGAGCGAGGGAGAGAAAGAAACTACCTCATAGGTTTTCATTCAGCCCTGTCCCTGTTAATCGCACCGCCTGATATCATTCATCTGCTTCGAGAGTTTGTTTTAAGAAGCAGAGCAAACGCTCTTGCCAATCCCCTCTCCTGGCGGTCTGATACCGAGCAAGACATTTGCGTGCGCACACACACACACACACACACACACACACACACACACACACGCATACACATGCTGTATATCCTTGCACACTCAGTCCCTGTGTCTTTTGAAAACCTATTTTATTTTAATAACTCTATTTATATGACAGACTAACATGTCAACACATGAACACCATTCACAGGGAATCTTGTGTCAGCTTCTTAGCCAATAACATCATGGAAAGGAAGAAGCAGAGGCAAACTGCCCAAATACTGTACCACCAGGACTTAAACATGTGATAATGGCAGACAGCATGGATTGCAGTTATGAACTCCTTGTAATCCATTCTAATAATTCAACTTGTCTGAAGATTAGGGGGAGTAAATGTGCCTAATCCGACGTCATGAGCCATGATATCTGGTGTATCATGTGAAAAATCATAGGAAATTATAGTTAACGATAGTAACTGCATTGGCACATAAGCATACATGCACAAATGCAACAGATGCATGCATGCACTGTCTACACAAACACATCTGTATGCACACTGCAGGGACACCCACTGTTGCATTCCTTCCATGATTATTGGGAGTGTATTGACAACATCGCTATGGAAACAATGCTGTATTTTCAGTGTAGGTGTTCTGTGTGTACAATGTGTGTGTGTGTGTGTGGCAGTCACACACATAATTAAATCATACAGACAGTCTGTATGTGTTAATTAGCAGGTACAGGTACAGTACTTAGCAACACACACTCCCTCTCAACAACCACTCATTATCTACCCACTGCTATCAGGCTGTGCGAGTGTGTGAGAGAGAAAATGAAACCGATGCTCACACATGCAAGTGTATTTCTATACAGTATGATTAGATTTTTATGGATGTGAGAAAAAGAATTTGTATTTGCTTGTTTGTGCCTGCGTGAGTGTGTGTGTGCGCACTTGTGTGTGTGTGTGCATGTGCCAGGGCCAGCTCTGTCAGAAGCTCACAATAGCCAGCCTGGTTTTTACAATGGGAGGTGTAGAGTTGTAAAACTAGTGAATGTACTGGATGACATTTGGATGGAGTCCTGGAAGCAAAAGACAGAGACAGTTAGAGGCCTTGACAACGAGAGAAAAGTTTCCCTCTGATCTCTTTTTGTACAAAAGCAAATACGGCGAAGTGGACTGGTGAAAGAGATCAAGACTGATTACTTCTGGTGGAAGATCAGATGCAACAGTAATTGTATAATTGTGTACTTTGTAATGAACTAAAGAACGGACTGATTATATATTGAAGTCAGTTTCCATGTCTGACATTGGCACTAGAGATTAGTCCTGGAGTCTCTCTTTCCCCTCTAACTGTAACTTCTCTCAATAGGCCACAACAAATCAACACAATAAATTTCAACAGTATCTAACTAAGCCTGAGCAGCTGCACAACAGTTGCCAGGGGATACTGGAGACATAAACGAGCAATAGCAGGACAAAGTAAGTACAGATTAAAGTATGTAAGTACATCAAAATAAAATTGTGCAACACAGTAGGATGAAATCATCCCTTAATTTTGGTTGAAAGATGTTCTGATAATCCCCATCGGACTGCCTCAAATATAAGTTTAGAAACAGGGCATGATGGGCGGAGAATGGGAATGTAGTCTGAATCACAAAGTGGAGTGAACTGAGGTGGAAAAGCGCATTGCTGGCGATATAACCAAAAATGGGGTGCATTAATTGGATAATAGGATGACTGCGAGCACCCAGCATTCTTGCCCTTGTTTGGAGATTGGTACATAAAAGTGTGCATCCCTGCGAGGTTGAAAAGAATATGGAAACACTTCATTGCAGAAACAAAAAATGCATGTGGCAGGTGTGAAGAAAAGCAGAACTGTTTTTAATAAACTGATCAGAGCTAAGGTGGCTTAAGGTGGTTTATGTGTCTGCACAGTGCACATTACTAAAGACATCAGAATATGTCATTCATGCATTTCACATGCAGTGAACTACTGGCTCTACTGCATCATATAAAGACCAAAGTGACCGTCATAAAGCTCAAATGCTCATGATGAGATGTTTCAAGTGGATGCATACAAACACACAAAGACAGTTCGCACACAAAATCCTGCACATACAGTACACACACACTCACATTTATCCAAGCAGACACATTCGCTACTTTGCAGGCGTGCAGAGATAAAAGCATGTGTACACTTGGAGAAGGAACCACAAAGTCAGACAGTAATCAGATCCTCTTCATTCAAAGTGCCATTGTTCCTCTGCCTGTCATTTATATGATATAGCTCCTGAGCAAGATAACTCATTGCAAAACACCAACTAGGACGTGCAGTCATTGATGTTATCGTCGGCTTTATGGAAACACTGTCTCGCCTGAGCGGGTCTTCATGATGATTAAGTCCCAAAACAGAGACGGAGGTCATACGGTGAGAGATACAGCATGACAGAGTAAAAAAAATACCCAAAATCACTGATAGCAGGACTATCAATGCTGCAACCACCTACGGCAACTAAACAGCTGGTCCAATCCAGACCTAAACCTTTACCTTGTGTTTGCTTTTATTATTTCATTTTCATTTTATTTTAAAAGCTAAATAAGCTCATATCAGTGATATGTTTTTACATTTGTTTCAAAAAAGGATGGACTTTTTTTCACGATGTAGCTGTAAATTGGGAAAAAAACAGAGGTTTCAACAAGTATTCCTTATTCAGTGTTTTCTGGGCCCAGAGGTGGGTCAGAAAGAGATTAAACATTGGTGCTCAGAGCGACCTCAGGTTTCATTAAGGATCTCACGGCACCATAGATAAAGTGCTGTACTGTACGGGGCCCTTCTTTTTTTTCACTCCGCCCACGAATGAGCAAATTTCATCCCTCCTTAATCCCTCAAGTATGCTGGAGATGAAGACAGTCACGACAAGCGCTAGTCTGAGACGCCAGAGTGAGAGAGAAAAAGAAAAAGGGTCAAAGAGAGACAGCTAAAGAGAGGGTCGCAAAGATGGTGGTGGTGGTGGGGTGGGGGGGTTCAGTGCAAGATAAGGAGGAGACAGAATGAGATACATAGAGATAAAGTAATCATAAAGTGATGAGAATCAAAACATATATAAAATTTGTCTGGCGTCCCAAACAAAGACAACAGAGGATGGATAGGAACAAACTCAGCACCTTGCAATCGTCACTGCGTTTACAGTGTGAGAGGGTCTGTGTGCCCTCAATACTCGCTTTCCTGTTTTCCTGACCCTGCAGTCTGGGGCATGTCAATTACTTTCAAACAAGTTGGGTCATGTTGTTTTTGCTGATGTAAAACAAGGTTGAGAACAATGAAATTTGTCTCAATAAAAAGTTTCAGCACTCGTAATTTGTAATGCGCCCAATTTAAATGGTAGCAATAAAGCGTGACCAAGGGGAAACCAGCACCACCAAACCAATCTCACACAAGAAAAACATCCACAAGTTTGTTCGGTTGTAACAACTGGGTACAGTGGCACACCCAACAGCACTGACAGCCAAAAGGTACAAACTGTCCGAGAATGGATACATTCAGATGAAGAGTAGGGTTGGAAAGGTGTTTGTTGGGTTCAGCAATGGTTATGGAATATGGAGAGCAGAGCTGGAAAGCTAAGTTGATATGAAAGCCGGTGCTTTTTGTACCACATGGGCATCTAAAGAGGCAAGTAACTCCACACAAGACTCAAAACTCCACATAATAGCAAATCCCACTTTATACAGAAATCCGAAAGGCATCACAACCTGTAACATTGTAAGCTAACGTTAAGGCTACGTTAGCTTGCCAACTCCAGAACCGTGAGAACTATTTTTGCCCTTCTTCATCGAATTATAGAGACATTTCTTGGACCATTTTTACCCTCTGCCCTGCGTATTTCTGACACTGGAATATACTTTAAGTATGAATGCCCACAAAAATGTATGCATGCACACACACACACACACACACACACACACACACACACACACACCTAAACACGTTCAATTCAGTTCTCTGCCTGATGCCAAACCCACATCGTGATTTAATCTTTATCTCTACCTATCTCCCTGGTCCTGATTAGACATCTAGCTTTTCAGACCAGGAGTGGAGTGGACAAGATAAGATCTGTTACAATGAAACTCTGGTGATGATGGTGGTTCTGACTATAGAGTCTGTGTGTGTGTGTGTGTGTGTGTGTGTGTGTGTGTGTGTGTGTGTGTATGTTCCCATGACTGTATGACTGAATGAGTGCATTTGCACATCTCGGAGTGTATGTTAAACAGACTAACCACCATCCACTGGTTGGAGATGTATTTGGACTGACAAACACATAAACACACAAGGGAGAAAGCTGAAACACACACACACACACACAAATGCAGTGTGTGTGCACCTGCAGGCCTGTGGCACGCTCCAGACGGGCTGTCCGCCAAACTGGGGCTGTGACAGACACACACACACACACATAGAGTAAAGTTGGCCCTGCTAAGCACTGCAGTCAAAACCAGTATAAGAGAGCAAAGGCATTCCTCACTCCTGAGGCTCTGAGCTGTGCTCTCTGCTCTCAGGCCAAATGATTAGAGTGCTCTAATCAGCAGAGGCTCTGAAAGGACAGCTATCTCCCCGCATTTCATCTCGCTCACTCTCTGTCTATCACTGCAGCCCTCTCTCTTTTCCTTCAGCGACAAGCTATCTGTGCGATAGGTATTTTCCTTCAACGGACAAGTATGGCTAAAGACGCACAGAGACAGAGACACCGAAGAGGAGCGAGCATGAGAGAAGAGAAAGAGAGATGTATGATGGTATGTCCAGCAGCTTTCAACAGAGAGCATCATTGTCCTGGCAGGCTGGGGAGCAACCCACAGGTGTGGCTTCACCCTGGCTGTACCACAGCCGGCCACTGCGTACGTGAAGAGTGTGTGGATCTGCGCGCGAATGTGCGTGCGCTCGTGTGTCTGTGTGAGCGAGCCAGCGAACAAGTGAGCGAGTGAAAGAAGATGACAACGTATGTCAGTGGGGATAAAAAGGAAGTAGCTGATTTGTTAGTGTTGATTCCCTTAATCCACTACAGCTTTATTTCGAATAAATGTCCCGAGTCCTGTAGAATGTGCTGCCAGTAGACAACAGACATGAACATTAGTCAGAGCTTTCTTCTCTCTACAAATTCAGCTGCATAAATCATGCTGCATCACTTGTGTTTTATTCCTTGTAATATGTTTTTGATCAGGAAACGGTGCTTGTGTGAACAAATGATGCTTTGGTTGGTAATAATGGTGCAATGATCTGTAAGGTTCGACATGTCCAGTATTTTAATATGGAACTGTATGTGTCTTCTCATGTCTGCATTTTGTGAAATTCTCCGTCTCCTTTTGATTTGGATCCAGACCTGGCACATGACAGGATTTTGCCAGATTTAGCCCAAATGAACCAAGTGTTCGAAGGCAATGTGAATTACTGACCCCTGAAGGGACATTGTTTTTCCTTCTTTCCCTCCACAGCTGGGTCACAGCAGAGTTCAGCCGCAGACCAGCACCCCTCTGGCTAAAAGTGACTTGTCTTTGTCGATACTAAGCCAGCTAAATTTCACATTTCAAACATGTCTTTTTTTCCCCTCTGTTATGCCCTAGTAACTAGTATAATAAAAACAATATAAATAATAAAAATCTGGTCTGTTTTAGGGTGGACAGGGAAAACTGTTGATTTTGTCAGGCAACATGGTGATCATAAAATAGTGATTCGATCAGCCTTGCAGCGTAGGAGTTTCTGCCTGCCTGATCAATAGGTAGCATTCTTGGGCCAAGACCTAATTACTTGTTCAGTTGCCTGAGAGCATAAACAGAATACATAAAAGAGAACTAATTATGAGGTTGGCTTTATGAAGACACACTAACACTGATGATGGAGAGCATGGGGCGGACAGAACAGAGGTTTACCCGGCTGAGACTCAGCAGAGTAACCAGAGTGTGTCTGTCCCTCTCCTTAACAGCTGATGGCTATGATGCACTCCTGTAGTTTGCCAACCGTACTCGCTGTGCCAACCTGTATCCCAGTATTCCTCCTGCTGGTCCATCAGTACACAATGTTACCCCCGCATTTACAACAGGAGGAGACAAAATCAGTAGAATCTTACATCAAATCAGTAATTTAACAAAGGCAATGGGGAGCAGGTTATTTTTTCCATTCCATATCCAATAAATTCTGTAGATACTGACGGAAATTATTCATTTTTCCCAACAATAGCCATTTTCAGTATTTCTAATAAATCCCCACGGGTTACCTGCGTTTACCTCACATCTACAGTGGCCACATGTGAAGTGGCAGAATAATGGAAAGGTTGGTTGGGGAGACACGTCCTCTACAGCTGCCAGCCCATCTGCCAGTCGTACAAGGACATTCAGCAGACTTACACAGCACTCTGTGACACTACAACCCACATTGACCTTGACTGGGCTGTGAATGAACAGTGGGAGGATTCGCTGGGAGAGAAAAAAAAAAAATCACAAAGCTTCACATTCAAACACTGCCGCTCTGCAGAAGTGTGTGTGTGTGTGTGTGTGTGTGTAAAAGACAGAGAGGGAAAGAAAGCCAGAAATATTGGATGTTGTCTGATGAAACACTGCACACAAGACAACCAAAGTACTACACAGACAGACAGACAGACAGAGACCCACATGGATAGAAAATATGTTATCAGCAGATCTTCAGGGTCTGTCTGTCTGTCTGTCTGTCTGTCCGACTGTCACACACCTTGCGGAGCTGAGCCTATATGGATTGTTTTATGATGACATATCCACTGCGCCTAGAGGGCCACCTGACATTCCTGACTGAACCCCCACTACACACACACACAAACACACACACACACACACACACACACCACCTCCACCAATATCCCTCTCCTCCATGTATTACTGCAGGCGATGAAGAGCAGACACCTCTCTCACCGCCCTGCTCCTCTGTCTCTTTGTCCTTCACCCTGAGGACCCATATTCCCCAGCCTCATTCAGACTTATTTTGACTTGAGGGTGAATCTTTTCATTCTGGATTATTACAGCATATAAAAAAGCTTCAGCTTTGTTTAATTTTATATTACAGAAACACATAAAAAGAATAAGAACAAAATGATTTTCTTTTTCTTTTGGAAAGACTATTAAATAGATTTATTTCTTACATCTAGACAACAGGCATCTTTTGATCATTACTGATTTGTCTGCTTGTATTTATGGATACTCTATAATGTGTTAGTTCTTTTTACATCCTGCTATAGCTGCCCTGATTATGATGATCATATTAGTCTTTGGACCAGACTCCAAAAGAGACGCAGACGGGTCCCGGGCCATCCTGAGTATTTAGGTGAAAAGCCGGTAAGCTAATGCTGAGTGATGGTGCTGTGGATAAATATAGAAAACATGATTACGCCCCATGTTTGTGCGCAGAAATCCAATAAAGCGAAGTCGGGTGAGATCATTTAAATCCCAGGTTGGCACGAGACAGAGAGACATAAAACACGTGGTAAATACAGAGCACTTACCACCACAGTCCGATGATATTGACCGGACAGAGCAAGATAAAGAACAGGGCCAGTTGGATCCGCGAGAGACGAACCGTCATGGTGAACGCAGCAAGTCCTCGAGGAGATTCCCCAGCAAAGTTTAAAGCACTGACGAGCTGAGCCGACACCGAGTTGGATTATTTCTTAAATACATAGGAGGTCCTTGTTTTCTGACGGCGCACTCAGCAACAGCTCACTGGAAACTGTCTGTCAACGAGAGCGCGAAAAGTTCATCATCCAACTCCTCTTCTGTCGGGCGCATCTTAATGCGCAACGAAGTTGGTCAAGAGGCTACTGGAGAGATGTCCGCTTTCAAAGGTGTGGTTAACCTCTTCATTGTCGTTCTGCTCCATCCGTCGCAACGCATCACATGCTTTCACAAGCAGGTCTGTGGAGGGACGAGAAAGCGACTCCGAGCAGTGAAGTCCCCTCTGACAGCGAAAACAGCGCACGAAACAGCTCCGGTTGTGAGGACACTCGGAGTCCACTCTTTTTTGGGGTGATATTGAAACTAATTAAATGATATTAAAGAAGTAGAAGAGCACTGCTGCCTCTCTACACAACAACAAATATCTGTTGGTGCTGCTGGATGTTGGTCGTTCCCGGCGCGCTGTGAAGTGACGCAGCGATGAACTTGGTGAAGTGGTTTTTGGTGCGCGCCGGCCGCAGGTAGAGGCGTCTGTGCGCCACAGTCTGTCGATGTGTTTTCCTTGGATGATAAAGGGAGGAAAAATGCGCTCCTCTTCTTCCACCTTCGTGTGACGTCGCTCCGGGCGAAGCGAAATCCTCGCTGTCACTCAGAGAGAGAGAGAGAGAAAGACGCTGCAATTAGTTTTAGGAGGACCCGGCTGAGAGCAGAAAGGGGGTAAACACACACACACACAGACCTGACATACAGTGTGTTTACGGTTGGACCCGAAATCAGAGCCTATGGAATGAGGTGATGTCAGCACAGGTGTGGTAGCACCTTTCTGATATGTGTGCCAACAGACTGGCACGTTCTGGAGCCATCTGGGTGGCTGTCATGTCTTACATTACTTTCTACTCCACTAGACATGGTTATAAAGAGAATTTGTTGTTTCAGATCAACTTTTTTGTACACAACATTTAAACAATAGCCCTGAAGAGGACTTATTTTGCATGTTCTGGATTACAAAATGTGTGTGTGTGTGTGTGTGTGTGTGTGTAAGGGCTGGGTAGTATTATCGCCTTTCTGGCCAAGGGCATATCCATTGAAATTCAACACCACTGTACTGTAGTCGCCCATGAAAAGCCCCGACACCCGACTTCGTTCCACTGCAGTGATGCAATCAATCACAAGTGTAGCACAAGGCAAACTCACCCAGTCAAGCACTGCTGTCTTTCACGAGGGCCTCGGTTCCATTCACTTGTGCACAAACACTAACCATGGCCAATAACATGCCTTCACTCAGGCCAAGTCTCACTGTAACCCCTAACTTAAGGTTGCCAATGACAAGTCTTGACTTCTAAGTTTTGACACAAACTTTTCAAGTGTAATGAATAGAATGAAGTCATATTTTACTCAAAGAGGAACATCTAAAGAGTATTTTTTTACCTATAGTCTGCAAAATATGGAGTCTGTGGCATTTTTCATTTACATATCCAAACTTTTCAGCCATTTAAATATTTTGTGTTTAAATGCCATATTTATGATTTAAATCATGTTTACTTTACACTGCCGCTGACCAAAGCTCTTTAGCTTTTTAGAGCATATGATGCATTTTCTCTAACTTTCTGTCAGACATGGTTTCCATTCATTTCCCTGCAGCATGAACCTCAAACTGTTCAGACTTGAAGCTTGCTTTAGGTAATGAGTCACATTTAATCTCATGCTTTCTGTTGGTCAGTGTAGCAAAGTGCGGTAACACAGTTAGCCAGATGGAAACATGCATTCACGTGTTGTCAGAAACACCATTCATTCACCTTCATGGCTTTATTCTTAAGAAGTGAGCGTATTTACATGATCGTGTCACGACATCCATATTTTCGTATTGTTTGTCGTCTAAGTTTGCCAAATATTAAGTGTCAGGTGTCAGAGCTTTGCAGAAGCACATGAATTCTCTGGAATCCATTGGAACACGTTTGGAGTCGGCCCACGCTCTTTGAAACCTTGTCTGCAGTGCGGATATATTTGAAAATGTATCTTTTGTCTCCATTTCAGCCTCATATCCACACTCATCCCCCAAAACCTGAAGTTTTTCAAAATTGCTGAGGCATGATTGACAGCTTGTCCAGCTTTTACAAATATTGCCAAAGTGTGTCTGCTTAGCAACAATGTTACCAAGTCAACTTTCTGACAACTTCAGCTTCCTCTGTGATGGTTTGATTTTGTGCGTGCTGATAACACAATACAGGTGTACACCTGTATACTGCCTCTTTCTGTTTAATGACTGATTAAGGGGCGATATCAATTCAGTCTATCCATTCTACCAGGTTTGTCATATGGTGGAAGAAGACAAGGTCGTGCTGCTTTGTGTTGTATGCATAAAGTTATGAACTAAAACCTTTCACTCATCAGTTTATCCACACTGTTGTGGTTGTGACCTAACACGGCACTGATCATAGCAGGTCCTGTCCGTCTGCAGTTGTTAAATAAAGGCTGATTTCTCTCTCTTGAATGGATGATGCCATTCACTAGCCGGTCAGCTAATCAGACGCACAGTAGCTACTGGATAATGAGAGAAATAAATATAGTGCAGTGAATATGAAGAGAGAATGTGGTGAGCACTTTACCACTTCAGATTTTGCCTTTCAGTATGTACACCCACACATGGGCAGTGCTCTTCCACTGCACTGACAAGAAAAAGGCTGTAAATATAAAATGTTTTCTTTGTCCCAATGTCCTCTTCTCTTCTTCTAACTGAAAGAGAGGTGTTTTATGTCCTTCAGTCTGAGTTTTGCTTTGGGTTTGCTCAGTAGAAATAGTTTCCTCCTAATAACTTTAGCTATGTTTCATTCCAAAGAGATTATGCCTCACCGTCAGGTGGAAGGTAGTGACGGGGAAGATTTTCACGGTTATAACTTGTAAGTGTTCACATCCAGATGGTGAGTGCTTCCTGCTGTTTGATAGGCAGATCAAACAAATTATGGTCGCAAATTATGTGCATGATCCTGACATTTGGGTTCATTACCTTGAGTGATGGACTTTGACTGATGTGAAGCTGCTTTCCAGGCACTTCTGTGCCATTTACTGTTGAATCAGACTGTAGGAAAATTCAGAAACAGAAAGATTCACAGATTCAAAACGTGTCTGTTCGGAACGGGATGATTGCTTGGCCTCCGGTATTGCTGCTCATCCAAACAACTTTACACTCGACACTACACTTCCTTGGGTCCTCAGCAATACACCCGCCAAGTGTGAAGTCGATCGGATGAACAGTTGTCAAGACGATCGAAGGACAGACAGACAGACAGACAGAGACTCCTTCCATTTTAGTTAGATAATAATTTGATTCAACACATTTGTGCAGCTCACTACATAATTTGGCTGTTTTGAGACATGCCTCATTCTGTATAAACCTCTGCTAGTAGCACACAGTCTTCACCAAATTTAAATATGATACTTTTGGCATCTTGTCACCAGTAGCTCATTGATTTCTCTGAGCAGCTTTGGTCTCAGATGAACAGACTTTTTTTTTTCATCTCTCATAATTCATTTATGGCAGCTTGTTCCCGCTGGAAAATCAGCCTCTGGTTATCTTGTGATCAGGCTTCTCTGAATCCACCCTATTGTTTCTTCAGAAGTGATATATGCAGTGTCTGCTTTTCCTCCAGGTGTGTCCAGGCTCCTTAACTTCTCTGTTGCTTTACAGAAACAATCAGGAGTTGAATGTATTTTGCTGTAGCAAAAAGAAATGCTTCTTCTGTTTTCTACTCAAAAACTCTCCATCTTACAAAGTAATAATATTCTTTAATGCAAATCCCACTGCATATATATATATACATATATATATATATATGGTCAAAACAAGGTGAATAATTAGCATGCAGGGGCTGAAACAGAACATACTGGGATGTTCTAGCAGAGAAAGCTGAACTCCGTGGAGAGTGCTGTATTGATATGTGAACTGGGAACAACCACAATAAAATTAGAAAATTATGAAAATTGAGTTATCTCTCAATGACCTATAAATAACTATGGCAGAGTCGTGAGCATGAGCATGACCATTATTCTGTGCTGTGCCTCCACCTTTCCCTCTCTTTCTTCCCCCGATTTCTTTCTCCATTTCTCTGTCTGTGTCTCACTCGCCCCCAAACTTTCTCTCTCGTCGTGTCCCTCTCTCTGCTGGATGAGCGTGTTTTGTTAGGGAGGGCTGATTCTTCATACTTGGCTGAGGCTTTATGGACAATAAAGATCTGATTTCAAAGTCCGGCAGGGTGTTGGGCCTGGGGTCTTGGCTCACAGCTTTAGTTGCCTGCTGGGAGGAGACACTGCACAGCCCCTAACCAGATGGCCATCAGCCCACATAGTAGATTCATATTGTACATTATGTGTATTGTTCAAATTCTTGTCTGTGTGCAGCTCCACACGTCACCACCACAGTCTTGGACAGAGTCACTGAGCTGCACTGACCTCCTCAAAATGACTATTAACATGTATGTACTGTACTACTGGAAGCAAAAACTTACAAGCTGTCCTGTCGGTAAATAAAAGACAAACAATGTCCATACATACGGTAAGAAAGGGTTGATATTGTTGGAGTTTCCTTGAACGCACCAAATGATGGGTTTTTCAAAATACTGTGTGCTCGCCACACAATTACAATGTAAATTTGACAAAGAATAAGTTCAGTGCGAATGAATGACTTACCAATTTCATCCCAGTTTTAACTTAAGTTTTCATAACTGAGTTGAAAGCAGGTGACTGCTCAGTAATAAATCAGTCCAAAAACTGCTTTAAATGTGAAAGCGATTTGTGGGTAATGGGCTAAAACCATCAGTGTGGTCCTTTAAGTGTTTCTGCAGCTCCTCTCTTTCTCTTAGTTTCATAACAACAACTCTCAGAGCAGGAGATTCAGCGTCCTGCTCGAAGACACTTCAGCAGGGCAAATGCTGGCCAACTCAGGAGCTGCAACCAGAGTTCTCTGGTTTAAGCGTAGTCTCTGTACCCTCCCTCCCTCCCTCCCTTCCCATGACGCCATGTTGACCTTAAACAGCTTTGTGATCAACTGGAGTCCCCTTAGTTGTTTATTTCCCGACTGTTTCATCTTAATCACATAGCTCAGAGTGGAGATATGTGACATGTCCTTCCAGCATGTATAATACATCCGTAGGGACTTGGTTCAGTGTTGTAAAGGAGAACGCCCTGATAGATACAGGAGCTTCACTAGGAGCTGCCAACAGTGCATTTTTCGGTCATTACATTTAACTTATAACATTATTTTTGTTCTGTAAGATATTTTGCAGAATGACAGGGGTGAATTTTTCAGATTGTGCAGGAAGAGTGTCAGGGGTGAAACTGGGATTTGCTTGTGACACGACAAAAGAGTCCAGAGTGAAATATTTCAACAACTGTTGGATGGATGGCTATGAAATTTTGAACAGACATACATGATGACTTTGGTTATGCCCTGACCCTTCCTCTACCGCCACCATAAGCTTGACACTGTTGGATAGATTGCCATAAAAATTTGGTATGCACATTCATGTCCCCCTCAGGATGAATTTTAATAATATCTGTGATATTGCCTTCATCAAGTGAAAATTGTAAAGTGTCCAATACATTTGTTCATGACAAAATACTCACAAAACCAATCACTTTCCCATCAGCCTCAGCTGTACTTTGTGTTTAGTGCTAATTAGCAAATGTTAGCAGGCTGACGTGCTAAACTGAGGTTGTGAACATGGTTAACATAATACCCTCTAAATATCAGCATGTCAGCATTGTAATTGTGAGCATGTTTCCATGCTAGCCTTAGCATATAGCTCAATCCACTTTCATGTCTTTATGAAGCACTGTTTGATACTGTTCTGTAATACTGTATTATACTGAATACTGTGTCATACTGTATTGGATAATCTCATATTAGAAGGCTTATCTGTACAGAAAAAAGACTAAATAAACAATCATTCGCAATAACTTGTGGTTTCCCCTTGGGTCTGTCACTGACTGAACTGAAAGAGCATTGGTGCGGGTTATGAAGTGTTCCCTCCCTCCCTCCTCCACCTAGGAAAAGCTAACAGGCCTAACCCCTGTCCTGCCACACCTATCATACACAGGCTACACACACATTCCCCCTCTCACACTGCTTTCATCTGGGCGTGAAATGGATTCCTACTGTCTGCCAGAATGCACCACCTATCTCTGGATGTGATTCTCTTTCACCCTCCTGCTCTTTTCCTTTCTTTCCCTCTCTGTGCCACACGTGTGCCCTTTTGTTTCCATGGAAAAATGCCTCGCCCGCGTTACAGAGTCCGCAAAACACATTCCCGGGCGGTTATGACCGAAAATGATTAGAAATCCCACCGGAGCTAATATTTTATATGACAACTTGAATTAGATCTAAATCAGAAACACATGATGGCCCTAACCTTTTCTAAAACAAACCACAGTCATCTCTGGAATCCCCAGGAGAAAGGCATGTTCATGAAATTCCTTCATCACTGGCACACACACACACACACACACACACACACTCTGAAAGTGTGAGAGAGGTTGGTAGTATAAAATATTGATACCTCCCGCTGCCACATGATTTTACATGTCCAGAAGCAGAAAGTCTGTTTTCAGAGAGGAAGGAACCGAGGTTATGCAAAATGATGGTCTTGTTGCAGCAAGTAATGAAAGTAAACCCTGTTCCAGGCAGCTACCTCTCACTGAGAAAGGCTGCAAACTGTCAACAAAAGCTACATAATTTGGTGTGATTCAGATATATCCTGCTTTTTGTCTCACATAGGGTTGGCCCAGTGTTGGCTCAGTGACCCTGTCATAATTGGACCCACATTATTTGGATCATAACAATCTGTAAACACTTGGAATCGTCCAGCTGACTAAGAATGAATTGTAACTCTACAGAGAGGCGAAGATAAGGAGTTAAACTTTACGGTCCCAAAGGACCAGGTACAGATCTGTTCTCAGTAAGGTCTAACTTACATCACTTGAATTGCCAGAGGAATTTGAATTGTTCAAGCGATCTCTGACAGAATCTCCTCTTGCAGTGCCATATTTGTACACAGGCAGAGTGTAGAGGAGCAAACACAGAACTGCATGGTGTCTGTGTCTTAGCCCTCAAGTTTTTGCCCTCAAGTTTGGCACAGTTTGATTCGATGGCTTTTATAAATGCATTTCTTGTAACCTCTTTTTAGAGGATTATTTCATCGCTTTTAAGGCAGAACTAAAAAGAAAAAGCCAAATTCAAAACATGAGACTGGAAACTCTTTTGCATTTTTACTTCACAAGATAAATTTACAAGATAAATTTGAGCTACATAAAAAGTGCTTGAGCATTCTTCACATTCAATAGCTTTGATAGAGCTACAAGTGAATTGTACCCAGCAGCAGTGGTGGAATGTAACTAACTACATTTACTCAGTATACTTTACTATACTGTATCTTTTCACTTCACTACATTTCAGAGAGAAATTATTTGACATCTATAGTTACTTGTTATTTGCAGATTAAAGGCACCCTGTGGGGTTTTTGACCACTAGTAGCACTGTGGAGCAATATTTTTAAGAGTGGGCCCCTGTTTTGTTTGTTATCGTGCATGTACCCAAGGAGGCACGGGGGCAAGCACGTGCGTGACGCGAAATACATTCTGCCAATGGATTCATGTTATTCCACTGATCTACAGGGGGCGGTAATGTGCCAAGAAATCCAGCAATGTGCCAGTAAAGGCAGGGAAGAAGAAAACTGCAAGCTAGGAAACATGGAGGTAAACAATGCAGCTTGCAAAAGTTAAAAAAAAAAAAGTTTTATGAACATTTGCTTTCAACATGTTTGTCAGACTTCAAGGATACATACAGTGTGTTTTAGTGGATATGAAAAGGATATGAAAAAAGTATATTTTTTAATATTGTGGTATTATTATTACTACTAGCTCTATGGAACTTTTCATTTTGTGTTGATGTTGCCGGTCCCTGTGGACAAAGGCGGTAGTGTTTCACCTAACGTTAGGTGACATGTTCCCTCCGCCTCGCTCCCCGCTGCAAGGAGACTACTTCGCTGGGAGGAGGGCGGGCGGCAGCTCTGGAGACGGACCTTCAGTTAGCGGCTGAAACAACTTGAATCCAGCCAGAGCAAACCCCAGCGTCGTTTTGTCTGACTTTGCGAAAAAAATCTGACCCGTGGCAGGCATTAAGAATAACTATTAGAAACTAATAAAAATAGCCAATCTTCTCGCTGTTGGTCTCGTTTGCTTAT
>NTHP01000348.1:269962-298994 GCA_003416845.1 Oplegnathus fasciatus | reverse complement strand
ACTGTTTCATAACCAGCTAAAAACACCATAGAGTGCTTTCAAGTAAAGGATCTGAATACTTCTTCCACAACTGCCCAGCGGGTAACTAACATGCTCGGGCAGCTGTTCTTATTATTTTGTCCACTCCTACAAATTAAAGGACATATAAGATGGCACCCCAAGCCATTTCGCATTCAGTGTTTTTACAGGTTATGACATCAACCCTTCAGCAGCTAATAAGCCTTTTTTAAACAGAAGCAGAGCTCTTGGGAACATGAGAAATGCTGACTGTGTGAAAACCTCTTTATTAGATGTTTTGATCTTTTTCAAATTTGAACTGAAGCCTTAACACGGCCCACCAGTTCAACAACACCAGTGTCATGAAGCAAGATAACCAATTTAACGTCTTCTTTCAAGCTTCAAAACATGATGTGTATCAATGTGATGAACCACCAGACTTTCCTAATATCCCACTCAAGTTAACCATTTGGACTGTGTTATTTCTAATCCAATAGCAGCAATAATTTAGGCAAGACGGGGACAGAGTAGACATGTTCTCCGAATGCGTCACATGCATTTGTGAGTAATGATAACATCACCGCTGAACTTTTGATTATTAGATTAGATTTGGCCAAAGCGTGGTGTGGTGTTATTTCCCATACACCGTGTGTTTGTGTGTACATAGATAGATGTGTGCACTAGCATGTGTTTCCACTGTGTTGATAACATTTAGTAAGTTTCCAACACTTTTGCTGGTTTCACTCACCAGCATGAGGAAGTTCTTTTTGTCTTTGTAATATATTTTTAAATGTCCCCTGTTAGTAATCCAAATTCAGAAGTGTATTTCTGTCACAACAAGCACAACACAACTGTTATTTTATGATTCTGATTTATGATGGTGAGATGGGTTGATTTTGCTCCAGAAAGATATTGTTTGCTTTGCTTGTAAACATGCATTTTTGGTTGAAGGAGTGATGCTTATTTAAAGATTTAATACAGCAACACAAATGTATTTTCTCAAGAAATGAAAGCTGACATAATTTTACTCACTCTTCCCTCTCACAACACACACACACACACACACAAAGACACACAGCCAGAGTGACTATTCGGTGTGATTCATCAGCATTACTGGCAGAGCGGTAACTTTATTATAACAGATCTTATCTAGTCTGCCCTGCTCACCATTTGAAAGCTCTAGGTCTTTTGTACTCTTTCTTCTTTGTCCAACTCATGTCCAGAGGGCTTGCGGTGTTGCGAAGAGATAGAAAGGGAACCAGCCAGATGGGTAACACACACACACACACACAGATTGTCTTGGAGATATGGGGTGCAGATGACTTTTGGATCAGCCTTCATATACAACTCTGTCTCACCAGCCACACACATGCACACACACAAACACAGAGCGCTCAACACGGACACACAACTTTTCTAACAGAAGCACACTCCGGTATTGACCTTCTTAAACTCCAATATCCAAATCTGTGCTCATCACCAAAATCCCTCATTTTCATATTTCATTAATCTTCCTGTGTTTTAAGAACAACAGAGAGCTCCATTTCACAGAGAGTGGTGCGCTTTAATAAATTAACTCTGACCTTGATTCTAAACAGATCAACACACTTACAACCTCATAATAACACAAGAGAAAACATACAGAAATTTTCAACCTAAACGTAAATGTGCTCTGCGAGCTAAATATAAGCAAACTCTGCATATGAGCTGATTTCAGACACAGAGAGCAAAAGTTGTTTATCACTGAATAAAAGGTGGTGATTTTCAGTTATTTGTCTGACAAATGATAGAAACTCTATTTCCAGCTTTTGTGATTCCATTTTTGTGCTCTGTATTGGACGCAGATCTTTGTGACAGGGATACACATGTTTAATGCAGGTTCTGTTACTGTAATGTACCCACTACCAGCCAGTTTCCCCCCGTTAAATGTGGATCAAATTAAGCTCAGCTGTGACTCGAGGCAATGTGAACTATGAGGCAAGTCAGTTTGTTTGTATATAGCACCATCTTGTGGCAATTGTTTAAAGCTGTTGATAGACGCTGCCTACAACACCAAGAGAGGGGGAAGGTGAAGTTGAAGTCAGTAATGGCTATTTAATTATGATTCACACTTGAAGGGACATAACATGAAAAATGGAAATCTGAATAATTAAAATGTAAAAAAAAAGAAAAATGTTTTACTGATTACTGAACATATCCAAAATCAAAACAAAACAACATTACACCTATGGGTTCATTTAGATTAGAAATAACATGGTCTGACTTTCACTGTTTACTTTGCACTGCATCAGTAGGCCACACAGTGGGGTATGTACTGATATCTATTACAGCACTCAAAGTTGGCCAGTTTTGCTGGAACAACTTTCAATATAGAAAAGGAAAAGGACAAGGAGAAATGTAATGAATTTGATAACCTAATGATACAAGTTTGCAAGTTACTAATTCATACGCAAATAAATACTCATGACTCCCGCTTGGCTCTGTGTATTTGAGTGGCTTTAGTGACTTAGTGAATATTTGCATAGTAGCTCCATCTGGGGATAAAAGACCATGGTGCCTCTTTCTGTTAATGCCTTAATAGATCAGTTCTAAGCTATTATTAAGAAAAACTTAGCAGAGAATCTTGACCAAAATCCAGTTATTGACAACTTATTAACACATATAACAGCAGACTGGTGGCTTATTTGAAACTGTGAGTATTTATTAATGGATTACCAACTTTAATGACTGCATTATTATCAAATAGAGAGGACAAACACCAACCAGAGAGACAGGGGCGTAGGATGGAGGGGACAAAGGGTCCTAATTTACAAGGTCCAAAGGTGTGGAAGGGCCAATGAAAATTGCTAGTAATAATAATTATTTTAAAATCACAATCAGACAAAATCAAATAGGGCTTCTACAAAATTAGTAATGGTTGATTAAAGAGGCTGAGAGACTGAGCTGAAAAACATTGCTCTAATGCTCCCCCACCCCCCTCTTTTCTGCGACCCTAATGGTTCGCCCGCTTCACCTGCTATTTTTATTTCGAGTTAGCCTGAAGTGCCGTCCTGGTCCTGATGAAGCGGTCTGATTAGCCAGGCCTTTTCAGAAGTGGAAATCAGGTTTCCAAAAGAGAAAAGAGAGAAAGGAGAAACTGAAGAAAGAAGATGAGGGGAAACAACTCCTCACCAAGTTCTTTCAGAAGAAAGGTGAGAAATGGTTTTATTCTGGAGTTTGATGTAGCGGTTACATTACATGGAGCAGACAGTAACGTCAGCCAGCTTATTGCCTGTTGACAGTTATCCACGTCTGAGAAAATATTAGCTAAGAAACACAAGCAAAAGGAAATATTTGAAATGTGTTTGAGATGAGTGGTCAGCATGTAGTCTTAACATGGCTCATTGGTTAATCAGCTAAAAGTAGAAAAATATGAACCTCAATTTCAGAAAAAACAACAGGGAGGGGAGAGGGAAATGTGCACAGCCTAGGCAATAATAGCCTAAACAAAAATAGAATGCTGATCACAACAAAGTCTTTATGAACAGTAAAATAAAATAATAAAACATGTCATTCTTAATGCCTTACAACGAAAACGGTTCAAAAAATTAAAATCGAATTTGCTCGACTGCCTGTGTACAGGGCCCATAATTCCGTGCTATGGCCCTGCAGAGAGATTTTCACTATATGTTGGCCTTATTGATGGCTTATACTACAACTGATCATCTGCATCTGTATTATTTATTAAAGATTAACAGGGAGAAAAGAAAAAACTTAACACACAGTGGATATTTTATAGGTTGATTCTTGACTGTATATATTTAATTTTGACTTCTTTTAGGTCAATAAATAAACTTATTCTGTATTTCTTCTAGCTTTATCCTGAAATCCAACTGATTAAAAGTTAGAAGAAAAAAAATCTAATTTATGTATTTATCTATTTAATGCATGCTATTAATACACTTTCTGGAGAGTGAAATAATTGAAGTTATGACATTAGTCATTTAGACATTTAGTGCTGCTTAATAAAGATGATAGGCCTATGACAAGATCGTATGTGGCCACATCTGGATTGGACTGGACGCAGCCTTTCCTGTACTTCCTCTCTCCACACCACACCCGTTGAAAGAGTCGGGTTTGCTCCACACCTCCCCGCCTCCTCAATTACACCAATCCGGAGTGGCACGGCTCGGCCAATCACAAAGCACGTGAGTACATAATCTGCAGCCAGCCTGCAGTATCCGGTTTGACCACATGGTGGCAGCACGTGTAAACACATGTCATCTTACACAAGCTATTACCAAACGCTGAACACAAGTTCTATAACATGTCGCAGCCCCTCTCCGTGATACTCCTGTCTCGCTGAAGGTAAGTCCTCTACGATCCGAAACACAGTGTTAAGCCGCTTAGCGCAGAGATTTTAATTAAGTTTCATTCATACCCGAGTGTAAAAGCATGTAAGGACAGTAATCCATTCATTCATTTTAAAGTTGACAGTTATCTTGTGTTACCCTTGTAGTGTGTTAAAGTCTCTTATGTTTCTCTTTCTTTAACTTGTCTGTTGACTTTACCACGTTCAGCTCTGTGTGTAAAAGCATGGATATCCTCTGAAAGTCACTTTTCTTTTCTTTATGCTGCTCTGAGACAGGAAGCGGCTGTTACATCACTGAGACAACAATGAAGTCCATCGCCTGTATCTCATCGTCCGTCCGGGCGGCGTGTCAGCACACCTCGGCGTGTTTTCCTCTAAACCGAGGACTGATTCTCTGCAGCCCGGTGGGCAGATGCTCTAATGTGGATTTTGCCTGCAAAACTGTAGTTGCGCAACAGCCGTGCGTAACCAGCGTGCGCACTTTCCACGGCACGCACGTAAACACAGCCGTGGTCCAGCAGGTGAGTGCGGCCCCTCTCCCCACCCCGATGCCCGTACAAGGGAAGAGAGAGGATGAACTGACCCTGTACCACCTTGGCAGACGCATGCCACCTAAAGCTGCTCCAAGATCAGCCCCGCACCTCTCTGCAACAGCCCCACACCTCTCTCCATACAGCCCATACTCCAAACCACAGAGCAACGCAGCCGCACTAGTCAATATCCAGTCTCTGTTTGAAGGGGAGGTGATCCCTGAGCTGTGCTCCAGGCTGGCAGGCTTCCCCAGCAATGACAGGGCAGAGGGACTGGCCACTCTGCTTGGAGCATGTGTTGAATCTGGCTTGGAGGCCAACAGCCCTCTAGTTGTCAGACTGATAAATGAGTGCCTGGAGCTCCTCTCCAGCAGGGACATCGGGGTGGCACAGCTCTGCCACCTGGGCGAGGTGGCGTACGCCCTGGAAGGCCGCCAGTCAGCCATGGTGACAGAGGTCCTGGACTCTATAGGTGCGGCTGTAGAAGAGGACGTTGTCTCCCCCAGTGAGGCTGCCAGAGTCTACAGCCTGCTGGGTCTGTGTTACGACCCTGTCAGCCAGCAGACACTCATGCTGTCCACTTTGCACAGACACACACAGAGGCTGGTGCACCGGCTGAAAGCGAGACAAGTCAGCGATATACTGCAGGCCCTGCTGAAGTTACAGCAGAGACAGGTAGGTGGAGCAGCTGCAGGTTTCACTCTGATATTTTTGAACAGACTCTGAATGTTTTCCTGTCAAGTGCCACTCTGTAATTGGATTCTTTACACTGACAAGCTTACAACAAAACAAATGTAATGGGATGGATCTGTCTCTCTATGTGTTATCAGAGGATGTTAATACTGATATTTGTTTCACAGGCCATTTCCCTGGTGCTGAGGCTGAGTCACAGAGCATCACGGGTCTTTAAAGCTTTTAGTGACGATGAAGTTATTAAAGTGCTCTCTGCGCTGATGATCCTGGGACAGCATGATGAAGAGCTCCTGGCTGCTATGGAGAAACACCTACCAGGTGCGGTGTATTTATACAGCGGGGCTTAGGGAAACTTGTCTGTTAGCCTAAATAGAGTGCATTCTTCATGCCTTGTCTAGTTTTAGTCACAAGGCTGTTTGGTGGCAAAAATGTGAGGATGAGAACATTTTTAAGGTGAATCCTGACGTTGCGTGCTGTGTGCCTTGTCAGGGAGGCTGGGGAAATGCGATCCGGAGCTGATCAGCACCGTCATGGAGTACTGTCTGCAAATGAGGTGTCGCTCTGAGCTGATCTTCGAGGCTGTGGCTGAGAACTTTGTATGCCATGCTGAGAAGCACACCACCCTTCAGATAGCTAAACAGATTGTTGCCATGGGGAGACTCAACTATCTGCCACAGGTGAGGGCTGTTTATAATGTTGTAATACTGCATATAAATCAAAAGACTACAAATGGGATGAGCAGTGTGTCAAGCATTTTTGATCATTGAAAGATATGCGTCCTCAACTTTGGGTCCATTTGGAAGTGTACTCCATTACTACTAAAAACAGCATGACATAGAAAGAGTCTGTTCTAGTTAATCTCTCCTTTACTCCTCAGTGCTCCAGTCAGATGTTCAAGAAGCTGGAGAGCATTTTGTCAACAAGGTTTTCCCAGTTCCAGCCTCGCTCCCTGATAGAGGTGTTGCACGCCTGCATCCACCTGGAACGCTTCCCGCTCAACTTCATGTCCAAAGTCTTCAGCCCGTACTTCCTACAGACACTGCAAGGTATGTATGAGGCTGCTTACCGGGAGAAAGAAAGCTTGTCTCATTCATCAGGTGTTCCTCGCTGCTTAAACAAAGAGGCACACCATATAAACATATGAGCTGTGCATAAAATAAAAGGTTTTGTAGTATTTGTAGTATTGCACAACATGTCAGTGTATGTAATATATATGTAATAGGCTATGTAATGTCTGTGATGTAAGCTGTCTGTCCTTGTCTGTCCTACAGCACAGGGGGAGCCACTGGACAAGAATGCACTGGGACAGCTGACACAGCTCCATCTCTCCACCTCATTAGAGTGCACTCACTACTGGGTGAGCATCACACAACTTCATACGTTTTGGAGTTTTTTAAGTTTAAATGGTTCTTATTCACTCAGAGTACTTACAGTAGTTGCCCAGGTAAATTAAGCATAAGCAATGTCTTTTGCCTTGAGAAGAATTATTGAGTCAAATCATTGAAAACAGTGATGAATTCTTCTTAATGTCTTCCTCATCAGGGTCCCAGACTGCCCTACTTCCTCCATGTGAAGAGGTTTTCCTCTGTGAACCAGGCCTTTGAGTCACCTATGGAGAGTCTCTTGTACAAACAGGTCAAAGGGCCACTTACGCAGCTGCTGGGGGGAAAGTATTACTCCTCCAGAATCTTTACTCATAGTGGATACACTATAGGTAAGCAATAACCACACAAATATACATAACTATATGATTAAAATGGGGAAATACCAATTTAATGTGACCACTGAACCAAAGGTTAAGGTGCACAACATCAGTGTCGCCTTTACTTGCCAAGACCATGACACGTTTAGCCTGCTGAGATACATATCATTGGAACGTTTTTTGTGTATCCCTTCAAAATTCAATCAACCACGTGACTCATTTAGTCAGTGGCTGAGCTAAACTCCACGTGTTTTCTTGCACTTTGTTTCTTCTGCTGTACTCATGGACACCATGTTGTTTTGTTTCACTTTCCTGTCCAGATGTGGAAATATGCCTGGATGAGAAGGGATATGTTCTGCCTCTGTCTCAGTGGGATCACACTTACAGAAGGTAAGACCCACATTCTGCAGTGCTGTGGGGGATGCAGTTAAGATTTTCTTCACGTAAATAGTGGGTGAGAAAGTAATTCTGAATATCAGATTGACACACCAAATGAAATTGAACAAGCCCTGGCCTGTTTGGAGTTGTAAGTGAGCCGCATGACATTTGCACCTATTCTTAACTGATTATTTGAAATTTTCCTTCATGTCTTGTCCATGTGTAGGATGGCGCTGTGTTTGGATGGTCAAAACCGTTTCTGCACCAACACACAACACCTCCTGGGGAAGGAAGCCACTAAAAGGAGACACCTCCGCAGGATGGGCTATGAGTTGGTGCAGGTATGCTTGAGAAGATGTGTCAGACAAAACAATGTCCACAAAGACATTGTCAAAGCATGTGGACTTGCACTGAGGCACCACAGCTTCGCAAATTTTTATAGTTTAAAGAGTTTATTAGTTATCCAATATGTTCCATTTAACTATCGTCTATATATTTTTAATGAATGCCACTACAAAGTCTACAAAGTCATTACCATTGACAGTTTTACTCATCCAGGCCTGATATCCAAGGAAAAGTTGATCTTTGCTCCTTTTTTCTTCCAGATTCCTTACTTTGAATTTGAGAAGCTGAGGACTAAGGAGGAACAGGTCCAGTATCTTCACAACAAGATCTTTCCCACCATCTTCAAGTTCAATCACTGATCTTAGCCACCCAAGTTCAACCAAAGATTCCTCAGTGACTTTTAATGGTTGATCCTTATGTTGCTCTACAAATCAACCAACCTTCCAATGAACTGTATGGACGTTTAGCTGAGTGATGCACTCTTGGTTTGTACAATATGAAGAAGATACAAGGCACAGCAGAACATGGCCAACAGTGTTGTCTGTGATATTCAGCTTTAGCACATATCATACATATCTTAATGGGAAGGTATTAATCTTACTGTCTGGAAATAAGGCAGAATAAAACATTTCACAGGCATACAAGTGCCCAATAACGCAGGCGTGATTTAACTGAAGTTACTGTAAAATAACTATATAAGTGATCTTCTGGCATCTTTGTTTGTCCCCATGTTCCATTAGGTTGGAGAGATTGGATGTGGGTAGTTTTTCTTTGTTAAAAGATCTTTAAAAAAGATGAAGATGAATAAAATCACATGACTTTGTAAGTGCAGATGCTGAAGAGGGGTAGTCTTAGCAGCTGAAATGCTACTTCCCTGGCCCTTTGTGTGACTATATATATCTTATATTTGCACCTTATGACCTGAATTTATCACTATTTTAATTTAGTCACACTGACTTCACCACTGACTTCAGGGAGCAACATTTTAGAAAAATAATATTGGCCATTTTTGTATTCTGCTGTTAATTTATTATGTTGCTAAATGGACATGATAGTGGCTATTTATGTCATTAATTTGAATACAGAGTATAATGTGTAAATATTGAGCAGCTTCTACCTTGGTCCTTTGTTTGCCAATTGTATCTGATTTTATTTGGGTTAGGGAAACGAATGTGACCTCATTTACTGGACAAGATGTTCATATTCAAAATGAAATGTGCATGAGGTGTACAAATGTGTGACATGGAGTATGCTTTTATTTGATGTCTGAAGATAAACCATAAACTGCCTCACATTATCCTTCGGACTGGTGGTTGATTCTTCAAAACAGGAAACACTGAGTACAGCTGATAGAGATTGAGATCTATGGTGAAAAAGAATATTGAATAGATTTATGTTTAACAGTCAACGAGATATCCCCCTACTGTAGCATTACCCATATTGTTACTGACTGCTATCGCTATTGATTTGATCAGACAGACAGCAATACTGTGAAAAAAATGGAATCAAAGTCAAGGTTTTTTAAATCAAGGTTAAAAAATGAGACAGGAATGAACCTGATATGCAAAAAGTAAATCCAAATGTTCTGTAAATGGTTGTTTGCAATACTATTGGTGAATGCAGTCAAACAAAGTCAACATTAAATATATGGTTGTACTTTTGTATCCTCAAGCATACAAAATTCTTAATCTTGTCAGTTATACATGCAGTATAATACTGCCCCAGATGTCATCTAACAGTCTTGCAAAATGTCACAAATACAATAAGAAACCAAATCTAGGATCCAGCACATTATGGTCAAGAAACCTGTTGGTACATTTTAAATAATTGCCACAGTGTGAAGTTTCCATGTTTCTCATTAACTTGCCATTCAAACCAATCAACTGAGGATGTTTTTGGGTGCTAACACATAAGTGTCAAACGTAGGACTCCTATTAGTTGGAATCTCTTTTATTAATGCCCCAAACATTTGGTAATGTCTTAATACAACAGGAACAACATTTATGAAATGTTTATGGAGGAGTCTGTGAGGAAGTGGGCTGCAAAGACTAGGAAAGAGATGACCCAGTGGATGACACTGTGTGGAATACAGGAGAGCTACAGGTCATGTGTCGGGGCAAAGTGAACATGGAAAAGAGGACAGATGATGGACAATTAATTGGATTTTAATGAAAACAGTAGAGGGAGACGGACCTCTGGGACATTGGGTAGATGATGAGACTTAAGTCCCTGCTGGTTCCTTTCTGTTTTTCAAACGTTCTCTCTCCTCCTCAGCCATGGCTTTATACGTCCTCTTGGCTCTAATGGAACACACAATATGTTAACCAGTTGATGTAATATTTGATTTATAGAAGGTAACGCTGCCAGATCTACTGTAAGTGTGTGTGTGTACAATATGCGTCTGTCTTCACCTGATAGAAACAGGTGGCAAGATAACAGAGCGGGGGTGTGCTGTAAGGACAAGCTCTCCTCTGACAGCTTCCATCATCAGGTTCTGGAGGGTGTTCAGCAAAACATCTTCACTCATGTCAGCAGGCGCATGTTCAGCGTGCAGTGTGTTCTGTGTTTGGGGCCTGTTTCTGGAACCTCCTGCAGTCCCCTCACTGTCCACTGTGTTGTGCTGTTCTTTCTGCCCAGCCTTTGTTCCACTCAACAGAACCTGAGGTTGGGGTGTTGGGTGAGAAGATGTGGGACAGGGAGAGGGAGGGAGGGAGGATGGAAACGAGGAGCAGTGAGAGGGACTATTTTCTCGAAGCGGGCAAGTGATGGGCTTGGATGCCACAGTAATCAGAGACTGGGTGAAGGCTGGATCATCAAGTATGCCCCTGGAAAGAGAGAGAGACTCATAAAACACAAACATTACTATCTCCATAAAAGCTAATCCTAAATTTCCATCAAATATCAAACAAGTTCACTCTAGTGCACAGGTCAGGGTGGATGTCTGACTTTAAGTCTTCACGGCATGTATCTGGGTGTAAGTGTTACCTGAGCAGAGAGGTGAGCACGTGCGTGGTGATGTCTCTCTCAGGGCCATGTGTCAGTGAAGGCAGCCCAGCAGGGAGGGATGTGCTTGAAGAAGTGGTTTCAGGTTGCGGGGGCTTGACTGATTGGAGGCATCTTAGGGAGACAGCATAGGCGCAAATGTTTTGCAAACATATTTCCTAAATCTTAAATAGATTTTTGTAGAAACAAGGACATTCTTATATAAAGGTGTGCAATGCTTTACCTGTAGCGCTCATTGAACTGGTGAGGGAAGTGTGTGAGGTACTCCAGAAGCCCATGGGAGTGTGCTGTAACCCCGAGATGCAGCAGAGCAGGCTGGGGGGGTTCAGGGCACCTCCATACTTTTGCTGTTTCACGTTGCGCCCGCCGCTCAGCTCTTGTCAGCTTGGTACATATATTGCCCACTGTTTCACATCTACTACTGGCACAGATAGGAGGAAGAGTCTGGAGGAGAGAAAAGGTGAGACATAAAGGCGCAGTTAAGAAGAGCCATGCTTTATAAACTCTAAAACGTTCACATTATTTACTGCAAGTGCATAAAATAATTTGATGGCACAAGACAGGCCTTATATTTACAGCAAATGAAGACCACCTTGTATTTCCTGAGTGGGGGCCCTTTTCTTACTGGAGCTGCGACATGTTCCTGTAACAAGACAAAGGGTGAATACGGTGAAGAAGACTGTTGAATCACTGTCAAAAATATGAATTTGAAGAAGGACCTTATCTATCAGAACTCCTTGGCTTTCTGTAAGATTTTTGTCCGTGATAGTGAATTCATCTTGCTGTCTCTCTTTCTCTTCCTCCCAGCACTGCAAAGCATCATGATACAGAGTCAGTGCAGCTTCCTGAATAACCTGGAGAGGAGAGGAGAGAAGACCATGTGTATAGTCCATAATTTGCAGAAAACTAAAATGTAGCTTCAAACAATATGTAGCTTCAATAAACTTTCATTGAATGTTGGACTTAAATTCACCAGAACCCTCATGCCACATAATGCAGCTTTAAATCTAGATTAGTACTGCTGTGGTACCTGACAGATGATATCTAGCTGATAAGCAGTGGGGTAGTCAGTAGAGGTGAAGGTAAGGACACAAAGGGCACTCTCCCCTGGACACAGACTACCTTGCTCTGGATGGATCTGCACCACCTGACCAACACAAAACAGACACACATGCAAACCTGGTCAGCAGTGACCTTATAATACTTTTCCCCCAAATTCTGGATTGAGATGTCACATGGCACACGGCTTTTACAAAATAACCAAAGAAGAAAAATATTGGAGAATCATAATGATATACAACCTATGTATACTTGTGCTGTCTATGACCAACAGTCCAACACAAAGAGGGAGGATTTGCTTCTACATAAAACGTTATGCAGGCTACACCTTCCTGTACCTTCTGAGTGCTCTGCTGGAGCAGGTCCCATGTATAGTGGACAACATCTGTGTGGGACACATTGGTCAGGAAGAGAATTCTTGAAGATCGTGAGCACACAGGGATGTCGCCTAGAGAGACACTGTCCTCAGACAGGAACACCACCTACACACACACACATACACACACACACACACACAGTGAGATGAATGCATACAGCTTGAAATGGTAACAGACACAAAGACAAAAGGACTTTTGAGGAAGTAGACTGCTGGTATTCAGCAGAATAAATTCAAAGTAAAATATGATTTGAAAAGAACAAGAACTGCTCTCACCTGTCCCGGGAAGGGCAGCCTCCGGACACAGGGTTCAGATGCCTTTATATCATTGTAGTTAAATGGCTTTGTGGAGCCCAGTGTAGGAGAATTAAACCCACATCCCTCAAACCTCACCAGTGTAGAGTCCCCATCCTGGACGTGGATAGGAATATCCATCTGGTGATCCACAAAAACAGACAAGACTCAAAATCACAGCACATTTGAATATTTTACTTATTTTTTACTTATTCTGAATAAATGAATGAATGAAAATTCATTGAACTGTTTATGTCTGTATCTAAGTATACAGTACCAAATATACCATAAAGGGTTTGAGGGGACAGACCCTTTATGGTATATTTGGTATACTTAGATACAGGCAGGCAGGGTATGGCTCGATGCTTACGTGGTACAGCTTAGCCTCCAATGGAGAGAAGATCCAATCCAGCATGGCCGTCTTCCCAGGTAGGACCTCTCCCTCTGGATTGAGACAGCAGAGCACTGGATGGTTAAAGTTTTCCACCTGTAGCTGAGACAACACAGCCGTGTCCACCTCATAACGGACTGGCACTGCACCACCATTGTGTAATTCATACACCTGCAGGGCAAAACAAAGATATACAAATGTCAAGTTAACCGGGTTTTGTCTAGCCTTTTAGATTGTAATGATAACAGTTGGAAGTATTTTTTTAAAGAGAGGAACACATTCCAGTCTAACAAGCAATGGACTTCCAAACAAATTTTCAAAAATGTATTCTACAAGATCAGTATGGTCTTAGGAAAAATTTGCTCCAGTAGTGCCTGACACTGTATTTATCCCTTTATCTCTGTATGAGAACAACAAAAAGATTTTAAAAAGATTTTATTGATCAATTGCTGCTTAGTGGATAACATCTATGTTTCTGATGGAAACCACTGTTTAAAGTTAAATAACAGGAGAAATCTGTGGAAGCTGTTTCACCGAATATGAGTTAATATATGAAATATTATATTATCAATTAGAGTGCAATGTCTCTCAGCTCACTGTGAAAAGGCCACTCCTAATAGGCTTCACGTTAGTGAAATTAAACACACACCTGCCTCGGAGGAGTGCAGTCCCCAATAGTTACAGAAGTGAAGACATGTTGCTTGGAGGCAAAGTGGAGATATGGTCTGTCTCTCTCCATCGTCACCCCCTGAAAGTTCAGCTGCACACAGAATCACAACGCAAGCATATAAATACTGGAATAGCGCTACTGAAATGAAATAACTTTGAATTATAGCAAGGAAATGACACTAATTTGAATTTTGATTCTACCGGTGTAGTCAAGCAAATTTTGTTTTTGTGTTATTAGACTTTAACAAATATGAGCCTTGTGTAGATTTATATGGAGTTCTGCCTCACCAAGATCTCTCTGCCATAAGAGAGTTTGAACACGACAGGAAACCGATCTGTCCCAGCAAAGTCATGGCTGTAAAAGGACAAAGTTTAGATTATTTTGGGATCATGTTATTAGTGTAATCTGATGCCTAGAAGACCTGCATTCTGGAAAAAAGTGTTAGAATAGTTTAATAAATACACAAAAGCTTAACTGCTACTGATTTGAGGCAACTCGCACCCTTGCCAATATTAGCAAATTCTCTGATTTATGATTCTGTGCTGTGTCCTTTGCAATAATCTCTGACCTGTAGCTGAAGTGTACTGCCCTCTGCTGGCCAGGGAGCAAAGTTCCAGAACGGGGAGAAATGCTGAACAGATGGTTGTCCCGAACCTGCCAGTGAGATGAAGATATTTGTGCTTTAAGTCTGTATCTTTATTCAAAGGATCAAAAGGGTCATATTTTGAAATACCTGAATCACAGTCAATTTTAATCACATAGTTATATTTAAAATTCCTTCATAGTTTAGATGAAGAAAGGACATGCATGACCTTCATCTGGTACAGCTCAGTGCTGCTGAACTCTCCTGTCTCTGCCCAGTACTCCAACTCTATCTGTTGGTCCTCTGGAAACAAGAATGCCCTAATAGTGAAGAGAGGCCCAAAATCAGTAGATCAGATATGTCCAAAGATCAGTAGAAAAAAAGTCTATTCAAATTTTTGCACATTTTTGAGAAATATAAAAATGCAGTTATCTCTGACTTGGACTGACTTTATTCTCTACAGTCTGCTTTTCACTCACCAGTCTACAGGGATGGAGCCAGGGTTGTGAAATATCAACACAAAAGTTGAGGGGTCAGAATTCAGGGGAGCGGCACTGAAGTTGAAATCCAACATGGCTTTAGTGAAGACGGAAGGACAAGAGCGCAGACTAGAAACAGGAAGAGAAGATGAGGTCATACACATACACCACACCTTGAAAATGTAAATAGAAGATATCTATTAAAAAGTATCATTGAAGTATTATTCAATTCTCTCTGCTGTAATAAATAAAGAAAAGAATTATGATTGTAAAAATGGAACAGTATAATTGAGTATAGTTCTGCCCCTAACCTGTGCCTGGTGGGGGTTCTATAAGTGAGTTCTGCATGGGAGGGGTTGGAGAGCAGGTGCTCGTTGAAGCTGTCCAATGAGAAGAGTTTCCACAGATGCACCTTGCTGAGTCTGCCCACGCTGCCACCACTGCACACATCAATCACCTGTAAGGTGGGAAACACGCCCTTAGCTTGCACTACACACACTGCTTGGGGAGGGGACGACACAAGCCCTGGGGAGAGAGACAGACAGATATAGAAAAGGAGACAGCAGGCAGCATCAAGTAATAAAAAAATGTCAGAACACATTTAGGTTTGCAGTGTGTGTGTGTGTGTGTGTGTTTTCTACCTACCACTGGCATTCAGTGTCTGGTAGCTGATGGTCCACTGGTACTGGGCTCGTCTGTGTGGGCTGACAGTGGATCGAAGCAGCATTGTGGAGTGTGAGGCGATGGTTCCTGTCTCACAGTCCAGCTGTAGGGCTAAAAAGGCCAAACAGGACATAGTTAGTCTACAACACTGGTTCAGCTACCGTCTATCTGTCTCAGTTGTGGTCAGCAGTCTTTTTGTTACACCTACAGACCAGACAGGTTCTACAATGAGGACTCCTCATTCACCTTACTAAAAAACTGCACATGCTAAAATCAAGTACTCTGTCACAGAGAACTGATGAATGGCATGCAAATACATAAAATGACCACAAAGAAAGCCACAAATGAGAATACTGTACCAATTGGCACAGTCTCTGGGTCATAAATAGGTTCCTCATCCAGAATTGTCTGCTGTACAGAGAGACAAAAGGAGACGGGACAGGGGCTGTTGTTCACAAGAGGAACCTCAATTGACCGATAGCCTCCAACCAGAGTCTCCCCAACATCCAGAACTGCTTTCTCTGCCTGGGGAGGAAACAAACATACACACAATGCTTGGTTCGGTTCACTCACGAGTAATTCATGCTCCAAAAGGTGAGTGCAACAGTCATTGGAATTTTCTTGAAAACTGACATACATTTCCAGTACATGTACACAATGACACTCCCACCTCTATGAAGCCTTTAGAGCCCATTCCCACCACTTTAAGGGTAAGTTGTGACTTGTTACTTCCAGAAGTCTGGATCGGCCAGAAGATGAGAGTGGGTTTGACTGTGTATGTTTTCTCGGCCAGTGGGCTGAAAGACCACATCTGGACCTGTAACGTCAACCAGTCACAAACAATAGTAAACAAAAAGGTAAATAAAGTTGCTAAGTCTGTTGCTAAGAATGTTTCAATCATTTGCACAGTCTCTGCTTGCATAAATGTATGTATGATTATTTCAGTCTCTCACTGAGCTCTCATTGGGATGCAGTTCACCAGCATCTGGTTCAACAAAGATAAGCTCCTGGTCTGGCTCTGGAATGCTCCATTGGAACCTATCATAAAGGACAATCAGAGAAGGCCAGCTGTAGACAAGATTAATGATGTTGGGATAAGTCCAGACAACAAACAATACACGGACAAATGTCAGATATACAGCACTGGAATAACAACCAACCGTAGAGGTAGGCTGCTGAGGTTTCTGATGTGGTGGGAGCGCTGCGTCTGTGAGCCCACCGCTGTTGGCTGGAAATATAAACAGCCATCTCCTTCCAGAGACACACACAGCTTTTCCACCACACTAACAGCTGTCAGTTCCTAAAGGACATGGAGACAGAAGTACAGACTGAAAACTCTGCAAAAACAGTGTGGTGAGTGCTACTGTCTCTGTGTCCCTGTGTAGTGTATATAGTACCTTTGTGTGTTTAGCTGCATTGAGCTGAAGGTGTAAACTGAACCCCTGTTTGGGACTCTCTTCCCTGGGAGTTGTTCTGAGGGTGAGGATTTGGTGATTCCCAGGCTGGATCAAGCTACAGCTCGGCACTACAGACACAGACTCTGCCCAGGCAGGGTTTGAGCTGTGATCTAGACAGAAAGTGAGGGGCAGGTCTCCACAATTCTGCAGGAGCACTGTCCGATAGGAGAGAACACTAAGGGCTGGAAACACCTAGAAAGAGCAAAATGCAATATACCAGAGTATCCTCTCTTAGTGTATATCAGCGTTACAGTGTCCTCTACACTGGTTTCAAAGGAAAGTTTTAGTTCAACTTTTTTTCTAAGGGAAAATGATACATTAGCTTAAATACCATCTTATTTATTTGCTGTTTATTGAGAGAATGGCAAAATTATAGATAAAGGACAGTCTGGAGGAGACAGATAAATACACAGAAAGAGAGAGAAAGATGTACAGTAACATTTGTGTTCTTTCTCGTTCTTGTGTCTCACCACTCGAGGGGGCTTCAGGGAGCAGCATGGTATGAAATGCTCTTTCCCTGGCTGAAAGGAGTGGCCTATGACTCTGACAGTAACACACCAGGGTGGACACAGCAGTCGCTCTTGATTGTCCTGCAGCATCCAGAGAAGCAAGAGGATAGAGTGGCAGCAAAACTTGTTGCATGAGAATATGCCTCCACAGAATTTCAAATGGACAGAGGCACAATCACTTGATGTGATGGAGTTTTTACTGTAGATAAACAACATTACCTTATAGTATGCAAAGCACTCGAGCTGAGCTCCGTGCAGAGTATTGAGCTGCTTGGGGTCATAGGTCACCCTGAATGAGGTGGACTTCAGTGGTGCCAGTTCGCATGATAAAGGAGAGACAGCGAACGGAGAGTCTTGGGCAGCAGTCCACACCAGGCTGGAGCAGAATCACATGCAACAGAAACCACATTGAGCGAGACAAACAATAAAACAGATATTCAAGTCAAGTTTCATACAGAAAAAACTTTTATGCAGTGCCATGCCACAATCTATGGCATGCAGGGGTACCTGAGTTTTCCCCTGGTGTGGTTGGTGACGGACACAGCATGAGAGGAAGTGGATGAAGTAGACAAAGCGGAAGACATTTTGTGATTAAACAGTAGTTCACTGGGCACCACAGATACATGTGGAGATGATAAAGAAGAACTGGAAGAGAGGTGATCCATGCACCCCAAGCAGGATTGGTAATATTCCTCCATGGGAGTTCTTGACACAACACCAGCACTGTCTGGTCTCTGGTGTGACTGCTAGAAAACGACAAAGAGAAAGAGTCAGAGAGACAATACTAAACCTATACTGTGCCCTTTTCTAGTGACATCGGGTGTTAATAAGTGATCCAATGCTTTCTTCAAAGATATTTGAATACACAAATCTGCACTTTATCATCTCCCTTTGGCACTTTACCTCCTCCAGGGGGCAGAGCATTCCCTCTTGGTCCAAGTGTACATCATGATCTTGCTGCCTGGCACTGAGAATGTCTGGCGGGTCCTGTCTGCGGTACCAGCGGAGCTCGTACAGAACCAAGTGTTCAGGTTTCAGTATGGCGGGTTGCTGGAGCTCTGAGTGACAGGTACCGATCAGGTCAAGGAAAATGGGATCCTACAGGGGAGATTAGGTAGGTAGAATGAATAGTCTTGATGATGTTTGTGTGTGCTGTGAGTGTGTGTATGAGTCTGCATATTGGGTCCTACCCTGTGCAATATGAGGCATGCCACTCTCCTGTGATGTGCAATAGGCTGTGTGGGCCTATAAACTGCCCTCAGTGTGGTATGGCTATATGGGAGTACAGTGCCACTTGCTGGCTGGATGCTGAACACGCTGTGCCCACGACAGTCAAGGTCCCATTGATAGATAGCCTCTACAGAGGAAGAATTAACCAGCTCCACCATCTGTACTACTTCTCCTCCTTCCTCAACACAGCCAAAGTCCACCACAGAGGAGGAAAAGGAAACTTCGGGACCTAGTTACAAAAAGAAATGTTTTTTATACAAGTGTACCTAATTCTAGATTCTGAGTTAAAGATTCCCTTCCTTTTTTCATCTAAAAAAAGTTGAAGAATATGCCAGTGGGGTGCATTTATCTGTCTTTCTAAGTTTAAAACAATGTATTTTTAGTTTGTGTATGTTTTCTGTGTGTCCCCTACCTACACAGTTTCCAGTGAGTTTGAGCAGAGTTTCGTTGAGCGCCCCTCTACATTTTAGAGATAGGTACTCGACCGAGACAGTATCCACCACAGCAGGAGTATAGGTGACTGTAGCCCGTAGTGATCCACCAGGCACCACCTTACCCCTGGTCACATCGCAGCTGAACTCTGACCCCAACAAAGGCACCCCACTGGACAGTCGTGAAAGAGAGAAAGACGCAGTTACCTGGAGGAGAGGGGTGAAAAAAGAGATGAGAGGGAAGGCCACTGAGAGTGTACATTTGTGTATCTTAGTGTACTACTCACAGGGGAGGGGTTGAAGATGTCAAAGTGTTTCTGCAAACTTTGGCCAACTGCCACAGAGCCAAAGTGCAGCGCTGGACTACGCTGTTCTTTTTCATCCTTGGTACCTGGATCTCTCAGCTGAAGACATGGGTACTTGGCTGCAAAGAAAAGCAGAGGCAAGACAAGTTCCTATTTACCCTGCATCTTCTTTCACACAGTATTCTGAGAAAAACTATATACCCCATTGCCATATGGCTCAATACAAGATACAGGTTCATTTATATCAAAAATGAAGTTGTGATTAAAACCAATATGGAACATGAATCTTTGCTCAAATTTGCATAGTTATACACAGTCAGACCAGAGATCAGCTGAATAAAATCAGTGGCTTAAGCGCTTTGCTTGAAGGTGCTATCAGTCAATTTTGACCATATACTGTAGATTTAAGGAATGTTCACAAACATAACAAAATTCTACATGGAAAATCTGTATTTTTTCCCCCCAAATTTACTAATGTTACTGATGCAACCAAACCAGCAATAATGTTGAGAGCAAGTTGCTATCTTATTCTTTGATTGTGATGTTGTCAAAGCTGGTAAGTTTAATTGGTAACCTTTCAAATCATTCGAACCACATATACTGTATCCAGAATCTTTGGATCTATTAATCTCATCTTGTCGTGTCTCAGTTGCTAGTTACAGTACCTAGTCCCTGCAGGAGCACAGTGCAGGAGCTCTCTGCCTTGTCCCCTTCTTCTCCAAACCTGCAGTAGGACTGCTGCTGGTACACCAGCGCCTCTTGTGGTCGGAACACCACAGTGATGTGACACTCCTGGCCGGGCTTCAACAGGCCTTGCTCAGGGCTTAGCTGGAACGGTGCTGCACACTCCAACTGGAAGTATGTCTGGACTTTACTGTGAGAGGAAGAGTACGCAGAAAAATAGGGAAGGCACAGAAAAGGAGAGAGGGATTGATGAAGTTAAGTAAAAGGGCAAAGAGTAAAGTGTTTGACATAATGTGTTTATCTTCTTGCTGAAAAGCACAAACATACACATTAAAACATGAAAACACAAACACTTAAAATACATTCATACAAAGCATTCTGCTTCCTTTCCTTATTCACTCACAGATCATTCATCCCTCCTACTTTTCTGCCTTAGTCTAAAACACACTCATATGTACCTGACATTTTTTAGCAGGAAAGTAGTATGTGAGGAGTGTTGAACAGCACAGAGTGGCAGCAGCACAGAGTCAGGCACCTCGAGGGCATGACAGGGAATGGTGGCACGGAGGCATACTTGGAAGCTGCCATCTTTACTTTGAAACTCAATGCTGTCTTCATACTCACACTGTCCCAAGCAGTCAGACAGACACACAAACACAGATAGAAGACATGAAACAGGAGAAGTTGATCACGTTACATCCCTTTAACTATTATATGAATGATTATCTTTCGTCTTTTTAAACCTATATATGCTTCATGTGGTTTTGCGAGTCATTTTGTTCGCACAACCTTTTCTGTTCAGTACAGTACATAATCATAAAAAATAATAATGATCTAGAATTTTCTGAGTTCCTTTTTTTGTAATAGTCCTATCTCCCTCCAACCTTATTATTATAGTCTAGAAAAGTCGATTCAGCCCACATTTTGAAGATCTAAGGGATAGATTAAGATCTATTAATAGATCCATTTGTTTGTGATGTGTTTGTGATATGTTACCCTCTGGAGTGGCCTAAAGGTAATTGGCATGGAGAAAGAAGTCCCTGGGCTGAGAACAATTATCTGGGGAGTCAAGGTGGTGAAAAACTTGGACTCTGGAGGCCTGTCGAGGGGCAAAGATAGGATATGAGAACCTGTGGATACATTGCATTGCTTGGAACACATAACACATAACGTGTTTGTGTGAATACTTGAGCTTACATGTGTGTATGCATATGTGTGTCCATGTGTGTTTATAAGACCTGACGTGTAGCTTCTGCAGCTTGCTATGTATATTCTTTAACACTAATGTCTTGGTGAATTCTCTTCGCAGGTCCCAATCCTCCCAGACCAGCTCTGGCTTCATTTCCAATCCTAAGAAGCAGCTTCTTTGGCTGGACGCTTGTCGCTGGCGCTTTCCACCCCGTTGCCTCTGGTGAATCCCTGGATCCTGCCGGGCAGGGCGTTGCAGAAGATGTGAGTTGAACATTTAATATTTCATGTGTATTACAGAGCTTAAACTACCATACTGATAGCTATATTAGAAAAGCCCACAGTCTCTATAAGCACTGAGTTGTGCAATTCGGACTCAAAAGTTTTATGCTGACATTATATATAGTGGGAATGACCAGTAAGAAAGGATGGAATCAGTCATAAATCAACATGTCTTTTGCACAAATGTCATTATGTCAGAACAACTGATAATTAACACACAGATGAGACCAATTTTATTTCAGTGAAGTATCCACCAGTAAACACCAGCTAATGTGGAACTACTGTTACTGTTTTAGGACATACATACAAAATAATCTTAATAATAATAATAATTAACTGTTAAGTGTGATAAATTTCATTTAGGACTTGTATGGTGTATCTTCTCTGCCCCAGCCCACCTGGTTGTATATACAGTATAGGTATATATAAATAGGCAGAGAGAAAAAAAGACAATGACAGTTTTGTAATCAATTATAGACTTAAGGCATAGACTACTGTGGCTCATTGACCATTTTGCTTATTCAGGGAGGGATATAACACACTGGTTCAGTGAAACTTAACTTGTTTCTATACAAACTTTAGTTACTTTGATATCCTTCCCAGCGGTGGAGGGCTTCCATGGTGGTCCTGAAGCCAAGGGGTCGGGCCCCCGAGCCTCAGCTAACATGACTGGAAAAAGAGAGAAGGCATTTAGACATTTACAAAATATAAATACAGAGGAAAGTTTCTGCTGGCTGTTGACAGTTGACACATAGTACAGTCTCACTCTTAGAGCTTGGTTATCTAACTACGTCGAAGACCACGTTGAAAGGGTGTTTTGGAATTAACGTAAATTAAGAAACTTAATTAGCTATTGGCTAAGACATGGCGTAGAAAGCTAAACAGACTACTGTTATTGCTAAACTAAACACGGCTGGTCTAACAGACTGACGCATCCTTACCTTCTTTCAAACGTCAAACAATAAAGCTTGCAAACTACTGCTTTTTATTCCATTTGAATAATGAAGAACAGCGCTAACACCAGTCACCGAAATGGTGTTTTAAGTTTGTCGGCTACGGCGTTACCATAGCAACAAGCAATCGTTTGTATCGCCATAGTAATTACGGCTGCCGAGGAGGGACAACTGCAATTCGCAAACTGGTAGTATTTACTTACACTATGGCGAGTTAACGCAGGCCTATGACATGCCATATGATAGAGTAAGGCTATACAAATATCAATTAAAGATGGCACCACTGACCACCACCACTGATGACACTACTGAAGCAATCTGAAAGTAACTCCTGCCCCCCCCATGTTAAAATGCCTGAACTATCCCTTTAATTGTAAATTACATACACTGTCACTCACTCATTCTCTCAGTCTGAACATACTGGACAAAACACATTGGTCAAAACACATGAATTCAGTTTTATTTTTCAAACTATTCCTCGCCACAAAAAAACACTAGTGTTGCTTTTAAGTGAAATATATTAAATTCTATAATGTTAAATTATATTGACAACATAACACACTTAATATGAACAGTTTACAAAATACAGGAAAAATGCTATATTAACAGTAAATTTCAAATACAATACAGTACCTGCAGCCATTTCTGTGTGTGTGTGTGTGTGGCTTCAACTAAATATAACATGCAGTTTCAAGAAGATAATACAAAACAAAGATCTGAATATTGTACAGCAAAAATTCATGACAAAAAAGTCAGAAAAATAGCCATAGTAGCGTTTTCCTTGCCACACCTAATGCTCCCAAACTTTTAATTATTCCCAACAGTGAAGATGAATCCTTTATTTGCAAAGTCCTCTTGAGCATTTTGAATATTAGTGGAATATTTGTCAAGCATTTGTAACAGACATGGATGCACTGATAAAAATGTAACACTGACACTCTTTACAACACAAGTCTCCAAGTTGATTTTTCTGCCTCTTCGTCCACTATCCATGGAAGTGCTGTTATAATCCCCATTCATACAGTTTAAGTACTGTACATGTACATTCATAGATAAATTATTTTATTGCAGATGGCAGGTCAGGGGCATAGGCTTTCAATTTGTTTGTACTGTTTAAATCACAAGTAAATCATGCACAAAAATGCCCAGTATAAGTCAGAATTATTTGTTGATTCTGAAGTCATAACTCAGATGGATTACTGGCCATTAAACCATTAAATGTCCAGGTGCATAAATATGGCATTATCCTGGTTTGATGTAATCAGTTTTCATATCCAGCCCAATGTGCAGATGTCGACGTACCCTTTTGCTAATTTGGGAGTGCCAGATACAACAGGGTACTGTGGGCTGGGCTGTGAAAAATGAATCATCCTCTTCATGCCACCATGTTTGTGTACCTGATAGCATTGTGTATTGTCTTCTCAAGAGTAATAAACATAAAAAGACGTACAATAAAAGCATGCTGAACTTTATAACTATGGGAAAACCCCACTTCTTGTTCTTGGGCCTCCCTCCTCCAACTCCTCTTCTGAGTAAGAGCTGTAGTTCCCTGTTCCTCCTCCAACATGCCTCATGAAGCCTACAGAGCCCAAAGAACCTGCCCTCAGCACCTCTATCTCTTTTTCATCCTCCTCCTCCCCTTCTATCTCCTCGTCATCCTCCAGGCTTGAGCTGTGTGAATCATTCTGAGGCTTGGCACCGTGTACGTCTATCCCAGTTCTTTCTGTGTCAGTCAGGGTTGCCTGTTCCTTGGCTTTGCGACTTCTCTTCCACTTCATGCGCCTGTTCTGGAACCAGATCTTAACCTGATGAAAAGCAACAGGAGCCATGACAGTTAAGCAGTGCAAACATGTTTAGCTGTGTGGGGTTCAAGCAAAAAATGTGTTCTCCTTCTCTTAAGGGGTTTTGTTGCTGGGGAGGAGTAGGACAACATAAATAAGGATGGTGGTAAGCAAGCTTAAACATACCCTGGGAGGACACTTTCATGAGCAGTAAGTAAAATGAGCAGGGATTTCACTGGGTTCATAACTACTTTAGGTCAGTTGTGTTGTTGTGTCACCAAAGTCACACAAAACACGTACAATATTTCACCACTTTACCCTTGTGGCCATGCAAAAAGTAACATCATAGCATCCTATAGCAATGACACTGTTGCTGGGCAGCTACAGTATGTTGTACAGAGTATGCTCTCCAATCAAAAATAATATCTTACAAGGACAATGACTACATTGTTGCATATCATTTAATTATCATGAAATCATATCGTACACATTTGAAGAGGCCACATTCCATCAAATATTGTTTTTTCCAACCGCCTTTCAAGGAAAATGAGTGAGGAGAAAGTTAGCCATGTATTGTAATAAATGTCGCCGTATCAGCTGGTGAACAATTTAGTGTTACCACCTTTCCTTGCCACAAATTAAATCTTAAAGATGGTATTAAAAATAAAAGTAATGTAATGGATGAAAACAACATTTTTTTCCCCATTTTCCTAATATTGGCTGGTAGAACTGAGCCTTTTTAATGTTCACTCTTATGCATAGTGGGTAATGCAGTAACAGAAACGTGCCAATGTTGGCTGTGAGAAGTGATGTCACTGTTGTAACCTTGGCAGTTCAATACAGTCAAGATTACAATGATGATCAGTTGGCAGTAAACTGTTCTGTTTGCATTGTTGCAATGCATTCTAAAAGTAAATAAAATACATTGCATTAAACACATTTCCGCAATTGTTATTAATTCATGGTAGTACTTTTTAGCAAATAGTGGGCTTCCAAAGAAATGTCTTACCCACGCCTCTAGAAGGCCTTGATCAGCAATGCATCAATCCACACTGTGCTGCTACAGTGCTGAGCAGCATGAACCTGTATATAACTTAGACCAAGACTAGGAGGGATGGGGATCAAGGGAATATACTCACACCTTACCATATGATACAATAATTCAATACCATGCATCCTACAGCCTCTCTCACCTGAGTCTCAGTGAGCATGAGCGAAGTGGCCACCTCAAAGCGTTTAGGCCTGGACAGGTACTTGTTGAGTTTGAACTGGTTTTCTAATTCCAGCAGCTGCTGACTGGTGAAAGCTGTTCTGGGCCTCCGACACTTCCCCAACAAACCTGCCTGGGCCGCAGCTGAGAGGAAGAAACAGAGAGAGGTTACTCTGTGCATTTGTCATTATTTACATTTTATCTTTTTTTCATTTAAGAGCATGAATCCCCTATTACTATTATTATGAAGTGGGCCTATAAGCCAAAGAGGCCTACAGTTGCCTATATGTGAAAGAAAGAGAGAAAACATTGATTTGACAGCTATTTTTCAAATAAATCTTCAAACGAATCATCACAAAATCTTCCAGTTTGGTTCCATTTCATTGTTTGGATTCCACAGGCCTACCTGCCTGTCTGTCTGTCTGTCTTCCTGCCTGTATATCTTCTTTCTCTCTTTTTTATTGCCTGATGTGAGGTGGTGGTGAGAGGATATTGCTATGGAGGGGTAATAAACCATCACAGAGGACCATTACCTTAATGAAAACACTATAAATGTTATCAATTGATTAAGTAGTAGGTCTATTTCAGGTGTTACCTTTACCGTAAATGTTGGGCGTTATTTAAATAAATTGTCCTTAAGGCAGCATCTCAATGTCACGCTCCTTTCAAAACCAATCAGCAGGTGTTAGGAGGCTCAACATAAACATCAACATAGATTGGTTGTTGGCCTACCCATTACAAAAAACGAACAAACACTTGGCAGCACTGGCATACTTTAAATAAGAATTTCAATTAAAGGAAAACAAATGAATGATCCATGTGATTTCTCAATTAGCCTGTAAGGGTATATGCAATTTTATTTATTTATTTTTATAAATTAGATGAAATTGTAAACAAGGAAAATGGCATCAACAAAAATAAAATTAAAAAAAAGACATTGTAAAGAGAAATATTTTCATATGAAATATAATCATGTAATATTAAACAAACTATTATCATTATTATTAGTAGTAGTAGTAGTAGTGGTAGTAGTATTGTTATTAATATTTATTAACATATAATATTTTAAAGCTTAGTAAACTTTGACCTTTAAGACATCCATGTGATTTTAATGGGATTGCTTAAACTCTGATCCACACATTCAGAGGTGTTTAAACATCATGGATTTTAGTTCTTTCACCATCTTCATTAATAATACATTTAATAAAGTTTATAACTACAGGAGACAGGGAGGTCCGCTCACCACCATATTCTCCGACTCTTGGTATCATCATCCCGGCTCTGATCCAGGGCTCCAGCGGGAGCGTCGCGGCCATGGTGGCCCCCTTCAGCTGCTCCGGGTATGGTTGGAAAAGCTGCGGGAAGCCGGGGTATATAAAGGCGTGGTGCTGGCCTCCGAGGGCCGCCAGAGGATACACGGAGCTCGGGTGCATTCCGAGGAGACCCCCTTGGTGCAGAGCAGTGAATCCTGGCTGGGACAAGTTGAAGAGCTGGGATTTGGACAGGACTCCTGGTTGGGATGGAGAGGACTTTGTAGGGTTTGGATGAGGGGAGGGAGTCTCTGAGCCGCGGTTTGACACCGGACTGCCACCGGGGCTCCTGCTGTAATACAACCCCGGGGACGCACCATCCCTGTCCGTCCTTTGCTCCACGTCATGCGCCAGTAGCGCATCAATGCGAAAGTTTTTAGACTTCTCCATTGTGGTACTCATTCTGTCCCACGACGTCTCCAATTAACAACAGATAATTTGTTTGAAACACAACTGCAGTTCTAGTTTAAGTTATTAAGAAGGAACCCCCTCTGATGAAGTTTTTGGTCTCTAATTTCTGAACACACTACGTAACAGAAATGGCTATATTGTCACTCTTCTTCCCCGAAGAAATCTCTTCTTTCTGACCTACTCCACATAAGCCCTGTGCGTAAAAACCACTTCGCCCACTCCAGCGGCGAGCTGACAAATTACTAGCACCCAATAGCGCAATAAAGTTTGCTCCCTTGTGATTGGCCAGAGCCCTGCAGCACAGGGAGAGGGTATTGTTTTCTAAAGGGTTAAGTATAGGCAATGGTGCGCTCCTGTATCAGCTTCTAAACAAGTACTAGAGTTGTGTGAGTAACATAATGCTTAAGTAGGAGGTTCAACATATTTTCTACTTTCTATTTCATTTCAGTTTAAGTATTCACAATCTATAAGAATAACACCTGTGTGACTTTCTTTCTTTCAGTTTGTCTGTTATCTGTCCTGCAATTGACCTCAGATTTCATCCCTGTCTCAGGTGTGATCGAGGTGTACCTTTCTCACGCTGTCTTGCACACACACCCATTGTATCACACATTTGCAAGTGTGTGAGACACAGACACACAAGCACACTTGAAAACTATATTGCCATAATTCTCACTTTAGAGAGATGATTCATCATTTTACAACTAAGTCTTCATTAAATTTTATTGCCCGCTAAGGTTGACAGAAACCCAACCGTTCTTATCAGTGGTTGCTGCTATGATTATCGGTCATCACCACACCATGGAGCAGATAAAGGGGCAGTAAACTGACAGAAAGCAAACTCATTTTCTCTCCCTGCAGACACACGCAGACAAAGTATGGACAGGTGACCCAAAATGTAGTAGTTGTCTGGCGTTTATTCCCCCAATATACACATTATAAAATGCAAGAATCTTACAAAAGGTGGTCAGTTATGTGCATTTACAGTAGTAGCCCATGACTTTATGAAACTGTCTCACACGCAGTATATTGGTTGCAACAGTACATTTTATATATTACTGTAAGCAAAGCATGAATTTAAACTCAGCCTATAAGCCGATTCCTACCTGTCGTGGAAAGATATGTACCTCTGGGTCAGACTGACTGACTTTATAACGTTACATATTTTGGTATCCTCTAAGGCAATATTGCTACAGATACCTCAATGTAAAACTTCAGCTGGACTTAGTTTCACTTAAAGCGTCCAAGCTGCGTCTGTGTACGTCTGCCACAGTTAAACCAGTGTTGACTTCCTGCCGGTTTATGCAGGACTGATAAGAGACAGTCAGAGGCCTGGGAAAACAAACTGCTCTCACTTCAAAGACAAACACACCAACACCTGCTGAACTACCCAACATATAAACTTAATGGCCTAAAGATGCAGATGTGCGTGCAGGCATGTGTGTATATGTGACCATCAAGGCAAATGATCATCTGAGTATTGTCAGTGGTGGAAAGTCAGTAAGTACTTTTTTCAAGTACTGTACTTATGCACAATTCTGAAGTACTAGTATTTCCATTTTGTGCTACTTTCCGTCTACTCCACTCCATGTCAGAGGGAAATATTATACTTTTTACTCCATTACATTTATTTTACAGCTGTAGTTACTAGTTACTTTTCAAATTAAGATTTTACATTAAAAAAATCAGTTCATAAAATACAATTTGTTAAAGATTAAACCGGTGGCCGGTCATAGTTTGGCCCCACTGTCATGCCTCGGATGTCTC
>NTHP01000348.1:229707-254584 GCA_003416845.1 Oplegnathus fasciatus | reverse complement strand
TTTTAAGTGTCTCTCTGATCTTGAAACTGGGACAGGGTTAAGTGTAAAACATAATACACCTGTCCACACATGACTGCTGCCTGCTGGGACAAACATAATGCCAGTTGTCAAGATGTCAAAAAACATCAGATTGCCGCACAGTTGGGTGAAATACCCATCAAAACAACTTAATAGTTTTGTGCTCCACTAGGCCTGTGTGGAAAAGTGGAGCGAAACTCTAAACAGCAGGTCACAATGTAACCACAGCTTATAGTTTGGACTTCTCAGCTCTTACACGAGCTAAATGGATTGTCAGTGTTGTAGAGCGAGTGATCTTTCTTACCTTGCCATTGGCCCGGTTAATCTTGTTGACCACATCAGCCAGCAGAACCTTCTCATCCACAGCGCTGTTGAGTTTCTGATACTTGGGGTTCTTGCTGATCTCCAGGTAGTCTCCTTTGAAGGGCTGGCTCACGCTGAGACAAAAACACAGAGTCAGAGACAAAGGCATCCATAATGCATGCCACATGAGAGGTCCGACGCTTTTAACAGATGAAATTAAGAGATTCACTAATCTACTCATTTATCAAACAGCGGGTCTTTTATATACCACGAAATAAAGAGCACTCCTGTGAATTACAGGTACCTGCTCGGGTAGAGAGCCTTTTTATCCTTGAAGATCTCGCTTGCCTCCAGCTTCTCCTGATAAACTGCCTTCTTCTCCTCCGTGAACTGGCTCCTGTATTTCTTGCACTGAAAACACACATAACAGAATAAATCAATCACATAAGGGCTACTGTTGATAAATATTTTGTATTTTCAGGTTTCTAGTGTGTTCTATGGATCTTGTGTTGCATTGCTTGTCTCATTCTCTGTATACAGTATATTTTATCAATAATTGACAGGACCGTTGCCTCAGGTGTGATTCGATCCCTTTTCTGATTGGTTGGTACAGCCTGTGGCTCGGATAATAAAGATTTTGTTTTATATTGTGAATTAAAAAGTTGACTTAAGTCAGAGACCATGATGCTTACTTCATTCTGCTACGTGCCTGTCTACCAGGTGTGCATTAGACAATATTCACTTTGACAGTATAAATAATGAAATATGGGTGAACGGGACAGACAGGAGGAGAGGGGCTCTGGTTATTTGTGACCGACCCTCCAGAGATGGAAGATTCTCCGCAGCTCTTTGTGGACTCCATCCAGGAAGAGGTAAGGCCTGGCAGGCCAGTTCTTGTCTATGGGTGACATGGAGGGCATGGTTTTCTTCAGGCCCAGGAAGTATTTTTGCATCTGGACAAATGGACATAAATGAGAACTGTATTGCAACAACAATGGCAAAAAGAATATCCTTGATTCTTTTGCTCACAGCAAGGAGCACAACTCTTTCAGTTTCCTACTTACAATTCTCTGCATGGTGAAGTCATAGATCTTCTTGCCGGCATTGGCCCTGAAGAATTTTCTGTACTCTCTGCGGACCTTTTACAGAAAAAAAAGGTAAACAATAAGCAAACTGTCAATCACCTATTGCCACCCATTAGCTCAATGTGAAGCAGGAAGGAAAAGGAATACACTGATAGGAGGACGAAAGTATACACAAACAGCACACTAGAATGACAGACGTTCAGTTAGTCACAAACAATGAACACCTGGAACAGACAAAGTCAACTCCAAGCTGCTGGAATTAATTCAAATTACAATGATTACTGAATGAGTGACTGAAAAGTCAATGATGGTTATGACAAATGACCTTCATGCCGACCTTAATTGCAGAAATTGAGTTGTGAACAGGTGCACTGTGAGGTGCAGGGAGGGGTCAATTAACATGATGAAAAGATTAACACTGCAACAAATGACCAGTGTGACGACAGTTATTCTTCTGAAAAACCAGACGACAGGCACGCAACGGATAATCACCCGAAAACTAGGACACACACAAACACACTGTACACACCAAGAGACAAAGACACAACAAGTGAAAACAATACTGTTGGAGACACGAAACGGTGCTGCTTTATATGGGGTTAGTTGCACAGATGCAGAGGAGGCAGACAGAGGAAGATGTTTAGAAAAGAACAGATGAGGAAGAGAGACAGACAGACAGCCTCTGCCATGTCAGTCAGGCTCTGCTGGTTTAAATCTTCAGCATTAAAAACCAAAAAGAGGAAAATAGCAGCAGTCCCAAAATACTTATCTGAAATGCATCTAAAACTAGGGGATTACAGGAGGAAATTTTACCTTACACTGTTAACTGTTTCCTACCAAAGAAATTATTCCGATGAAAACTGTTGATGTGAGGTAACCAGGGCCTAGTTACATTGTTTCATCGCTTTGAACACCTAAAATGAAATCCTCATCTGCATGGCTAGAAACCACTGGGGTAAGCTGGAAATATTGTGTCTTTTGATGTAGGTGAAATACCCCTTTAAGATGAGATCACAGTTACTGTGTTAAATACATTTCTCTGGGCCACACAGGTGATGATGCTGAGCTAAATGTTGAAGGACGGCAAGTCCTGCAAGTCCCACAAGGATTTCCATATTGCAGTATGACAGTGAAAAATCAGTTTGTGCTCTAATAATCTTTGTAGAACTACTGTATGTTGTGGTGGTGCAGCATACATTGGATTTTTTTGTAGTTTTGTAGTCGATGATGTATAAAACCAAATGTTAACCACGTGTTTTCACTCATATTCCAATGTGCTTAACCTCTGGGATCTTTGTGTCGAAAGCAGCGCATGATTTAAAACAACATTATGGATAAACTGTGATCGCAGCACTAGGCAGAAACTGGCTCCCTGTGGAAGTGTGCATATAGTTGAGGAGGATGAGGAGGATGAAGAGGATCAAGGATGATGAGTAGGTGGCAGACTTGGTGATGGCTGCGCCGTGGGGCTGGTAGGTACCTTGAGTCCCTGCCAGTAGGCCCAAATCACAGCGACAGCATGCTTACGTCTGGCCTCTTCCTTCAGTCTCCTCAGCTCCCTGCGAGCCTGTTCAGGGGGGTGGGCGGGAAGAGACAGAGAGCAGGAACAAATGAAGCAGGAGAAGATGAGAGGAAGAAGAGGGAGACATTGTTTTGCCTGAGGTCAGCAAACATCAAATACACACACACACACATATACACACTGCACACGAGCCATGTGTGACTGTATCGAGAGACTGTAAAAAGTACAGCTCTACTGCTCCAGACTGCAGATACAAACATGGCATTGTGGGTCATTTCAACATTCATCAGGGGAACTTCTGTAACGGAAACAGACTTAACGCTTTTTAGTGGAACTTTAAGTGTAACAGGAGAAGAGCAAAAGTCACAACTCAGGCAACAGAGGTCACCTCAACGGATCCAAACAGTTCCATCTAAAAAAGACAAACAGTACTGCGGTGCAAAGAGAAAACATGCATTAACTACACGAGAGGGAAGAAGTCATGCAGACGGCAGGCAGCGTGCACTGGTGAGGCAAGGACCTTGGAGGAAGAAGCTGAAAACACACCAAACACATGATCTATCTGTGTGTGTGTGAGTGTGACTGTATCTTCTCGGGAATAGGGTTGCACATGTAACCTTGAGTCACAAACTAGTACTTACATTAGCAAAATTACAATCATCACCTGGCAGACAGAGCTGTACAGACTTTGGTGAAAATGACCGTTTTGGTCATACTAGTAAGACTCTTTGAGTGACGAGTGCGTATGTGAGAGGGTGTGTCGTCAACTGCCTTACATCATAGATGAAATGTTTAGGATGGGTTGAGCAGATGGACATGTTGAGGTTTTTTTTGGGAGGATGGGAAGGGGAGGGGTCGATGGAGGCGGCAAGTCACATAGTCACGGCAAGTCAAGTCAACAGGCTTCCCAAATACCTTGGTGCCCTGCCAGCCGGCCCAAATGACCGATACGGCATGTTTATTCCTCGCCTCCTCCTTCAGCTGACGCAGCTCTCTCCGGGCCTAATGGAAAGCGGTGGCAGTTGCGGAGGAGGTTAATTTCAGTGACAATCAAAACTCAATCGTGCCAAGAGAGGCACTGGGTAGGTGCGAAAAAGCATTTACGAGGAGACACTGACGGAAGACAACAAAAGATGTCAGGAGATGGGACAACGGGCGGCTAACATCAACATGCTCTCACATTTTGTGACTCTGCACAGGGACATGCTTTAAAGGAAAGAAATAAAATATGACAAAGAGTGGGAGAGTCTGGATTACTACTACGTTATCTAAGGCTTCATAAAGATGCTGACCAATGAGAAGCCTTTATGTTTGCTGAGAACAAAGTCTGCATACAACATAGACTAATCTTTAACTGCATCTATAATGAGTCAGAATTGATAGTTATCAGCAGGCTTGAAGACCTTGAAATAAAATATTGATTATTAACAAACAAGGATATCTCAAACGACACCGACGTTAAGTAAATGCTGATAAGATAATGGTACGTTACATGTGCAGACTACAAAGTCTGCACAGTGGCTTTGGTTATACACAGCCACTGACGCTTTAGAAAATAGCAACATATGTGCCATCATATTGACATAATTCCACGCTTATTTATAAGAGCTTCCTGGTGTTTCGACGTCAGCATATCAGTATATTAAAGAGAGGCTTCTCAGCATGAGCTACAGTAAATGGCACAGTGAAAATCATCTGTGTGGTGGGCACCGTATGGTTGAACTAATTAGATTATAGAAGAGGAGGGATAAATTTAAACCACCACACTGGACAGAAACCACACCAAAGAGACACACATTTAAAACATGTGAGCCATGTTAAAGGATCTGAGTTACTTTTCAGAGAGGAGTTGGGTTTGTCACACCATGACTGAAATGAAATCAAAAACATGTCAAGACAATCCTACATGTAACAGCTACAAAACAGAAAACAGGACGAACAACAGTAAGGCACATTAATCAGGCCAGTGGATAATGGAAGGACTGAGGTTCACTCAGAGGGGCTACTACTCTATTAGGCAGTTTCATAGTGGGGAATGGGACGGGACGTGGTGAACAGGGATGACAAGACAGCTGGGACAGAGACACACTACGGCTGGGTGGAAATACCTTGGTTCCCTGCCAGTATGCCCAAATTACTGTCACAGCATGTTTATTCTGCGCTTCTTGTTTTAGACGTCTCAGCTCCATCCGAGCCTGGTGGGACGCGGTGGGCGTTAGGTAAGACAGGTAGAGGATGTGAGAGGGAAAAGAATCAAGAAAGGAAAGTGAAAGAGGAGTGGGGGGAGAAAAAAAAAGAGACAAGTGGCAGTTGTGTGATCAGCAAAAGAAGCATGATCAAAGGGAAACAGCAGCAATAATATCAAGGATAGCTTTGTTAAAGAACAGAATTTGTGTAATACTGTTGGGCCATTAGGCAGGAACACTGCATTAGATGAAAAAGTGTTAAAAGGCGATACTGCTAAGACTCCAAGAGCATTTTTTCCCCCAACACGAATAAAAAGCCTGTATCAAACCCAGGCTGACGCTCTGTTGAGGTAAACACTTCACTCTCTGCACTTGAATGCGTCTGTACCTGGGTGCCGTGCCAGTAGGCTGCGATGGTGGTCACTGCCTCTTCACATCTCTTCTGATATTTCAGCTCTCTCAGGAGTTTCCGGGCCTGGTGGGAATACAACAAGCAAACATTTTAATGTTTTTTTCTGTCAGGAGATTTACACGTGGCTTCTTGCTACGTTTGTTCTAAACAGAGTGAGTTCACAGGAAGGTGCGCACCTGCCATCCTCTGGTGTAGGACTGCACCACAGTGGTGGCGCTCTTGATCTTCTGGTATTTCTTTTGTTGCTGCGAGATGGAAAAGGAAAAGATAGGAAATTAACAACATTTAATGCACTAATGCGTATCCATTTATTACGCTTTGTGTGCATTTCCTCAAAAGAGCCTCACCGCATATCGGCGGTACCATGCCGCCACCACTATCTGACTCTTTTTCAGCAGCAGGAACTGGCTGCGGCACTTCCAGCCGCGGTAGATCTTCTGAATGAGCGCGGCCAGGTCTTGCAAGCACTGCCTCCTCCTCTCCTCCAAGAAGAAGAGCTGTGGGGAAGAGGAGAGTATTAACTGCATGAGACAACAAGAAAACACCCTTCCTGTACATACAAGGTGATGTCTGTTGTTAAAGTTGGCAGGGACCAACATCGAATTTTCTTTTGGCAAGAATAGTGTCTTTTTAACCTTTGCAATAAGATCACAGAGATAGCAAAGTTATAAAAGGATAAAAATGTATAAAGAAAACTTCTCCCACTATGAGATCGATAGAAATACATTTTTATCTGAGCAAATACTGATTCAGCGATATAAAGTACAAAGTCCAATCTATCTGCAGGGGGAATAAAATAACCCTTTCCTGCTTGGGCTTACAGCAAGACAATAAAAAATGACCTATGTGGATTGACTTATCTTTATCAGGGATGTGAGTACAACATCATTATCCTGCTGTAAGCCAATGCCATTTGTTCATCTGCAGGCTGAGTATCTCGGGTCTTTTGGTGTCACTGCTTTGCACACACGTAGGCAAACAGAATTTCTCAATGACTTATCTTTATGTAACCTTAACTCACTCTTTGATAAGGTAACTTGCTTATATATCACATTTCACACAGAGTGTCTGTTCAAAGAGCTTTACAAATTGATAATAAAATAATTAATGTATGTAAGGGCTTGCATATCAATGCCAAATTACTCAGCATTTTGTCTAGTGAGGCAGAAGATGCCACATCTTGTTCCACGTTTTCTGACAAGAACTTTACCAAAACTTGATAACAATTAAACTGCTACAGGCGTGGCTGCATTGGATTAACAGCCAAAAGAAATACAGTCCTGAAACATGGATTAAAATCCACTCAACTAGACTCTGTGTAGTGATTTCGCAGCTGCAGATATATAAGTGAGATAAGTTGATCAGATAGAAAAAACAATTATAGGAGAAAAAAAAAATCTCCCAGTATGAGATCATGTTATTCCAAGCTTTGTTAGCTGGGTGGGGAGAAAGTCCATTCAAACGCTGCAGGCATGAGCTGTTGAAGAGCCTACAAGCGGCAAATAAAGGAGCTCATTTCCCACGTTAGATGGGATGGCTAAGTGAAACCATGTGTTTTCAGAGTGGCGGTTCTATGCTAATTGCTGAGATGGGGGCTCCAAGTGCAGCCCACCCTGCTTTACAAACATCTTACTGTGAGAAAACAGGGCAGCTGAGCACACTGGATTCAACATTTAGAGATTCAAACAGAGCTTAATCTACCGGAGGACACAGCAGATGTCAAAACTGGCGAGAAAAGAACAAATATTTAAGGGATGCAGGGCTGATTTATGTGTGTTTTCTACCGTTCTTGGGTTCCTGATGAAGATCTTGGAGCGGCCATAGGAGAACTCTTCTGCTGGGACCGGGAGGTCGGCCATCAGCACCTCCACTCCTTCCCTGTGGGAAGCCAGAAGGGTCAGATGGGTCACCCAAAGCATACTCAACACTTCAAGCGGCCATAAACAACATAAGAGCAACTGTATGGAAGTAGTGAGAAGACTTTGGAGAGAACAGCAGTGAGGATGCAGAGTTTGAGAAACAGAGAGAGAAGAATGATTAAAGGAGGAACAAATCTAGAGAAACATGTGGAGGGAGGAAATAAGGAAACCACACAAAGCACTGAGGGATGGCTGAACAACAAGATACCAACGTGTGGTAGAGCAGATAGGAATCAGTGCTTTTACCAGCACAGAGGATGAAACGTGCAAGTCTGGCTGATATGGAACAGATAAGGATGAAATGTCTCAACATGTTGAGAGAGGGAATGGTTCATTTCTGCTCAACAGTGAATAACTATGTGTATGTGAGACTGCTGCTAGTTTCTGAGAGGACATTAAGGGGAGTTTTATGTGGAGCGTGCAAATACCTGAGACTGTGCATCATGTGTGTACTGTATTTAATAATGAAGTTGGACAATAGTCACAAGGCAAGCAGCCACTAATATTCAACTACATTTATCTTAGACTTTAATATGTCACTATGTTGGGTGAAGTTCAGCAGACTATTTCCCCCCTTTCGACCTTTGTTTATCCAGGGAAAGTCCTCTGAGTCCTTTTCCAGCAATAACCAGCTTCGCATTCAAACAGCTCCACACAATCACACCTGGGGGCTGACCACTCTGACTACAGTCTATTAGTGCTGGTCACAGTCACTCCACTGGGAGTAGTCTGAGGTTCAGTGCCTTAGTTAAAGACGCCTGAGAGCGTTTCTCGGTTTCCACGCTCACATTTTCTAGGAGGGATTTGTTTTGGCAACCTTCCAGTGGCAAGACCCCTTTCTCTGCTCCCCTCACCTGCCCCACAATTAGTCACCGCTTCAGAATAAACACAACCATTACCTGGCAGGCCCTCTCCAATGGGGCCAGGTCCGTTTGCAGAGCATTTTGTAGCGTTCCAGGCAGGGCTCGTAGGCCTGGCGGAAGGCGTAGCCCGCTCTCCTCACACGGACGTTCTCCATCAAGCCCAGGTAGCGCACCTGATGGCAGACCAGAGACTCTGTGAAGATGTGGGATGCCTTCTTGTCATTGGGCTTGATGCACCTGGGAAGAAAGTAAGAGAGGTTGTTCACCAAGGTTAGATTGATGTACGGAGCTGATATGACCCTTTTATTAAAAAGAGTAATAAGTGATATACTCTCTGTATAAATAACAGGACTTTACCGGATGTAGTTTGGGTTCTTGGTCTGTAGGTTCCTCATCAGTGTACCAACTGATGCTTTGAACTGGAATCCAGCAGTTGGTGGTCTCTTCAGGTTGACTTTGGCTGGGTTGCCCTCAGGGAACAGCTGTTTGATGAGGGTGTGGGTGGCCTTGTACATGGCCTGCGACAGGTCCCGGTATAACAGGTCGTTGTTCTTGTCTACAAAGCCCTCAGCACGGTACAGCACCTTGATATGAACAGGAAAAACTGAAATTACTAAGATATATTTTCTTTTCATCACGCAAAGTGGCACAACTGGACAGAGACTTAACTCTTCTCCTTGTACTTTATTTCAGTTTTTAATATAGTGCTCTACTGAGTGCACATCAAGAATATAATTGTCTGACCAGATGCATAAATTGATATATTATTATCTCTATCTTATTAACGTTAGTAAGTGCATTCCCTTTATGGCATTGTATTGTTCAACAAACATCTTGCATTGATTCCTTATTGTTCTGTATATGGACTAATGTCCAGTACCTTGCCGGCATAGTGTTGGATGCGGAAGCAATTGTGTGGCAGGCTGTGATCGGTGAGGAACTTTGAATTCTTGCTGCGGCGACTCTCAAAGTGCTGGTGTTCAGCACAGATGGTGTTCAGTTTGTCCAGGAAGGTGTCGTCTGTGACTGTCCCCGGCCTCAGGCATTCCTCGTCCAACATGGCCAAGATGCCATTTTGGTGCTGGACATTGCAAGGTTGGTGGACATAAAAATTTGGTATAAATTACCAATCATAAAGTGTTCAATACTCAAAATTATATTTGATATTATTCTTCGTTACTGGCCTCAGGCCCCAGTTGTTTTGTGGTGTTCAAAACAGTTATGAAAAATGCTACAAAAGCAGTCGGCCTTGAATGTGGATTGACGCTGAATAGGTTTGTGTGGTCTCTGACAACTGGGAGACTGACTTACATTCTCAATGAGGTCGCAGATAATAGCATTGTTGAAATATTCAATGTTGGTCCACTCGATGCCCTGTAACAAAAGAAATGATGGTCAAACGGACAATGGGGGACAAAGGGACAATTTTCTCTCTTTTACCAGAGCTATCAAGACATCTTTTCCACATCAGCTAGACTCTCACAGAATTGAGTGGTTGATGGAATAACACTCTTGAACCTGTCTGCGTTTCAACACAACTCTGAGCACCTAGTCAAGTACCTGAAGGAAAGACAGTCACCTAATCAGTGCTGCTCTCACAAGTACTATGGACTTCACAGTAGAGACCTGGAGACGATTCTGCCAAGTTTATTAGACATAACTGGCAATAATGACAATACAAGACACAGTGTGCCTGCCTTCCAATTTTATTAGACCTCAACCATTTGTGAAAGTGTGATGCTAAACATAGCCCATGTGAAGAAGCCGCAACTGGTGGCAGTCAAAACCAGCTGTTCAATAGCAGCTAATGCTAAAATGCAGCTTTCATGCGTATACTCGGGTTCCTCCAAGTTTGGGACATCCTTTCTTGTTGCACATTGACATAATCTTCTCCAGGCAACAGTATCTCTTCCTCAAGCTTTAAAAATCAAAGCTCGAGGAGTAAATGGAAACAGAGACGAAGCATCCCAACGATGTGTGACACAGAAAAAAAAGTTCTTTACATTGCACTAACAAGCCAGATTTTGCAGTAACAATAATGAAGAACTGGTGTTATCAAAACATCTGCAACATGTTGCAAATGATCATGCCACAGTGTTTTTAGCGAGGTTCTCTGGCAATGACACAAAGGGAGACACTGTTCTGTCCACAGTCTGTTTATTCTGGGCTGGATGACTGGGGAGCGTGGCAGTGTATGCATCTCAAATGTGTCTAACTCTAATCTAAAACCTCATGAGTTTCACATTGTTATAAACTGAGGTTATACTAAGTCTAGACACATTAATAGCACTAGCACTTAACATTTACATGGGGAAGTCGGGCCTAATGAGAACAAATGTTCTGGAAGAAAAAAACACTAAGTGGGCTAGGCCCATTTAATGTTACACTTCTTATTCCTTATTTAAGTTACGATCATGAACTTGAGTGCAGTTGTTACAAATGATTAAAATCAGTCAAAATGTTGGGGGTCAATCTTCATATCTATGTTTGTGTTCACCAGGCCTTCTAATCTTCTCTGCATTAATCTGAGGCTTCTCATCATCTAAGGACAGAGCACAAAGCCTTTCTGGAGAGGTAAAGGAAAACGTTCTCCATCTTACTCTCTAATAAAGACCACTGTCCCTTGAAAAACGCACTTCGCCGACATCTAATTCACAGCTGCTAATGGGTTGGGAACATAGCTTCGGTTGATGTAAGCAATGTGACAGATATTTTGAGGGGGAGGGTGCAAAGAAGGTGTGGCTTAAACTGACGGGTGACTGGCCCGAATTCCTGATTGGTGGCCCTCCCTCCTTTCTCCAGCTCTGTGGTATTTTCCCATGCAGTATACTGGATGGAGGCCAGGGGTGGAATATCATTGGTGGCGGTGTTAGTGGGGAAGGGGTGTGGGGGTCACCACTGCAGCACTCACATACATAGAGCTCTGAAAACAAACAGAGCTTAAAGGCCCACAACGGGGAGTGTTTACTCTCGCTGGAGTGAGGGATCACTTCCATCCTCGAGACTCCGCAGAGGACAGACGGGGAGAGAATAAACTCAGAGTGTGACGGATGACAGAGACGGGATAGAAGACATAAATGAAGTAGAAATACGTTTGCGTCGAGGGCAAGAATGCAGATTTACCAAAAAAACAAACAAACAAAAAAAAAAATAGCACAAGAGGTTAAACAGATGAGTGACATGACCAGGTTGGGATCGTGCTGCAGGGGCCTGCGATGATGAACCGTCAACCCAACAAATTGAGTGCTGACATGTTGAGTGTTGTAGACATACAGTTGCAGGTGAGAGAGTGTTTCCAGGGCTACATGCTGGGCTTGATGGGTAATTTATCCAAGTGTCCACTACCAGCCTGTGTGTGTGTGTGTGTGTGTGTGTGTATTGCATGTGAGCTCACCTCTCTGACGTACTCCTCCTGCTCCTCACGCAGGGTCAGCTCGATGAAGATCTGCTGCAGCTTCTCGTTGCAGTAGTTGATGATGAACTGCTCAAAGCTGTTGTCCTGTGGGAGCAGCGACAGGAGGACAAACAATTAGTTCCAGCTATTGTCAAAATGTAAGCTCATTGTCGCTCTGTGTTATGGTCAGTGAAATGGCTTTTTTTTTTGGGCTACAAAAGGGGAAAGTAGGCATTTTCCAAATCTGTTAGATTTCTGACCCTGGTTCTTGTCGTTTCTGCTGTTCTTCACAAACCACTACGGTTAGGAGATGCTTCATCAACGTTGTTCTTCACGCTGACATTTCCTGCTTCATTTTCTTATTTCTCAAAGCTCATTTAAGCTCATTCTTTCTTCTCTGCCAATATTCATAAGCACGGTCACCTCTTCGCCAGCTATTGCTGTGTGTTTAGACCCATTTTGCTTGACCAAAGAAGGTTCTTGGAATTTAGATTTGGTATCAGATCTGGAGCAGGAATGAAAATTGATCTGAGAACTACATCCTCAATGAAGCCCATCAGTCAACAAAACATTTTCCAAACCTGCAATCATAATCAGCTTGAACAAACTATAACCTGCAGCGCATTTCGTCTGCTCAACTATTCACTACCTCATCAATTTGACAACCATCACTAAACTAACATTTAATCAATCTGTACAGTGAACAACCGATAGCAGTAACTCTTGCTGGTGTACCTTATGATGATAAACCCTTATCAGAACAAGTTCCTGTAGGTTGTCATAGATTTCATTAAACATTGATGGAGTGTTAACTATTTAAAAGCCTCAACCATTTTTACACCCGCATTTCTCAATTATTATCGTTGTCAATTATGACCATTGAGTGGTGAGTCATGCTTCTTGGCAGGTGGCCTTATTGTGTGCTGGGTTAGGTTAACATTCATTTGCTAAGGACACGACAGTGGTTAGAGAAGCATGTTTAGTCTAAGAGCTCAGAGTGAAGGACACGACAAGGTTTCTCGGTGACCAGGAAACAGAACACGCAGCCTCGAGGAGATCAGTTATTAATGTTAAGACTCCATTTCCTTTCACTGAGAAACCAAAAGGTTGTCTTCACCCCTACACACACACNCTCTCTCGAAAGCATGTCTATACCCGAGTGGCAGCAGGCAGCAGGCTGAAATATGACAGACTTGTACTGCAACCCTAAAATATTTCAGCTGCAACTGTGCTGTTTTATGACCAGCCGTTTCTAGCAGCTTGAGAAAGTAACCATTTTAAAACTATGCTTGAAGTTAATGGTCTCATTTCTCAGAGGTGTTGATTCACTTGCCCCAAGGTAGGGGAAAGTCCTTGCATTTAATATTATGTACAACAACCTACAATCAACAACATTTCCAAGGAGAAAAGTACAGTGGCTTGCCATACTTACAGGGACCCTGAATGTTTACAAGATGTAGAATCACATTGGCATTTTTACTTATTTTAGCTAAATATTTCCTGTATATTATGGCAGGAATTCAAGATCTTGAAATTGCCATACACCCATCTCGTCATAATAAACTGACGCCTGTACTGTTCTCAGTGTCATTAGTTTGTTAAATTAATATCACTAGACTACCAAAACATCTCAAAGCATCAGCCTACTCTGTATCTGTTAAAGGAATAGTTCAACATTTTGGGTGATATGCTTATTCGCTTTCTTTCAGGGAGTTAGATCATTGTAGATGCCTGTGCAGTAAATATGAAGCTACAGCCAGGAGACTGTTAGCAGCTAGCCTGGCTCTGTTCAGTGGTTAAAAAACAATCTGCTAACGAGGCCTCTAAAGCTCACTAATTAACATATTATATCTTGTTTGTTAAACCTGTACTGGGGTCTCCACTGACAGACCGGCAACCTCACGGTGATGACGACACTCCAGAAAGTTACTGCTCTCGGTCAAGAAATAGTCCATTTTGTTACCTCTGGACAGAGCCAGGCTAGCTGTTTCCCCCTGTTTCCAGTCTTAATGCTAAGCTAAGCTAAGCGGCTGCTGGTTGTAGCTTCATATTTACTGTAGACTACAGAAATGAGTGGTATCAATCTTGTCTTCTAACTCTTGGAAAGAAAGGGAATAAGCATATGTCCAAAAAGAGTCCACTATTCCTTTAATATCTCTAATCACAGACATTCAACACAGCGGCAACACATTTAGTTGCCAGTTTATTAGGTACATCTAGCTAAAACTAATACAGTCTAACACAACAGCCATGTAATAATTTAATCCTTCTAAACAGCATTGAGTCTACCTGTGTTGATATAAATGGGGTGGACAAAGTATTACACTACAAACTACAACCTCCAAAATGACCATAAACTTGCATCAACACCTCTCCAAAAGCTGAACATTACGCAGCAACCTTCATGAATGTGGGGATCATTGCTAGGCTGCTGTATTACACTGCATTAGTTTTAGCTAGGTGTACCTAATAAACTGGCAACTGAGTGTTATGTCATGGTTCAAATGATGCAAAGGCTTCTTTAGCATCTTTTCAGCCGTGTGGCTATGCTGCACACCGGGAGCCCTGAGCAGTCTTTCACAAGGAGCTGAATTAAGTCGAAGGTAGTTTAGATCACAGCATGCACACTGGCACAGCAAACAGGCCGGTGCAGGTGTTACTTACTCCATCCTGGTGACCCAGACACAACACAACAGTCAGAGGAGAGGAAGGACTTGAGAGTGAGTGGAGTGAACAAGCAGGGATATGAAAAAGACATGAACATATGGTGGTAGGGGGACTGAAGGCATCAAGCAATGTCCATTTAGTTTATAAAGTGCACTCAAACTCTGTCTCACATGTGTTTGCATGCACGTACTTATTTACATGCACGTTAATACCCAAATGGCTGGTCCCTATGTAATTAACATAATGGAACCATACGACCCATACCTATGCTGCACTATGTAATGTTGCTGAGGTATCAAAGAGATACTATTTACTGTGTAAATATCTTTGACAGTGTAGCCGTAACATGTATATGATGTGTGGTGATGTACCTTTCCAGTTCCTTAATGTTGTGGCCATTTTTCTACTGTGAAATGCTGATTTTAGTGTTGAAATCTCCTTCTCACAAAAAAGATTTTCACCCCCGGGAGCAATAAAGCTGAACTAATCTGATGTGAATGTGATTTTATCAGCCCTCAGTTCTGTTGATAAGCTCCTCGCAGGTACCAAAACACGCACGCAAATAGCCCGGGGCAAAATCCTTTTAAATGCAATAAAATGTTTGGGTGGCCAGATTCTGTCCTTGTGGCTTATCAGAAACAAGGTTTGATCTGCCATTTGTCTTACCTCAAATATCTCAAAGCCATAGATGTCAAGCACACCCATGACCTTGTGGCGAGCTTTAGTTTGTGCCTGCAGGGAGACAATATTGTCAATATTAGAAATACAATACGACAGAGATGTACTGCCAATTTGACTTAATATTGAAAAATAAAAAACAGAATAACTGATTAAATCAACTGAAATAAAATGAAATTTATTCTGGACATTACTTACTTTAATGCTTTCGTTGATTCTGGTAACTAGCCAGCTAAACAGACGACTGTAGAGATTTTTGGCAAGGGCATCTCGGGCATAGTAGGCCTGTAAATAAACACACATCAGTGGTGCATGAATTAATTTTCACTACATCTCTGCATTCCCAAAATTATCCGGGTCCTTGAAAAAAAAAAAAAATCTTAAAAGCTAATACACGAGTTTCCAACAAGTCAAAAATGTAGGAAAAGAAAAACAACTTTCACAAACTGAATCATAAAAACTGTGGCTACAAAGATTAAAAGGACACCGCCAACATTATTCAGGTTAATTCTCTGAACCATTCCCTCTTCTGCTTTTGGACACAGAGGGCCCGTGTTTGCAGCATCCATGTTACATGAACAGAGTGAACTCACTAACCTCTAAAATATGACCTACATTTGAATTTCCAGGAGGAATACGGCTCATCTATAATGGAGAGGTTTTCATGTTGCATTGACATGGATGAGAGTCGGCAGCCAGAGGAGCAAGTCAGGGGGAAGAAATAGCCCCTTATCTTTTTATGCACTGTGAGTGTGAGTGTGAGTGTGTGTGAGTGTGAGTGTGTGTGTGTTAATATCCACACAAGTAGGACAGATATGGATTGGTATAACTGGTGCAAGACAGATTTGTAGCTTTCCCTCTGACCTGGGCCACGTTCAGGGTAGTGGACACTTTCTCCAGCTTAGCCTCTACTGTGCGGTAGCTGAACGCTCTTTCCAGCACCGACTGTTCGATCCCCAGCAGCTCACACATCTCCTTCAAATCTGCAAAACATAATACAAATGATTATATGCTAATTACATATCAATATAAAACAGTCTCAATTTCTTCTCATCCTTTTTATCTCAATGAATTTTAAAGACTTTAATCAAGTATAGGACAGTTCTGAGAGTTAAAGCGGAGCATCAAGCTTATGTGTTAATATCTGTGGACTAAATAAGCATGGCTCCGATGATACAGTAATCACACTGGTAGATATTAATTGAAAAATGGGAGCATAAGACTCAGATATGAGCAACATGTTGCAATATGATCGCAACAAGCCAGTGATTCATATAAGAATCACTGAGATGGATCATGCCACCGTCATGGAGGGAAATATGTAAATGCAGTATTTGCCTGAAGAGAACAGCTGTGGGAGTGATAACACAAACAGCTCTTGTCACGCAAATCATAAAATACAAATATGCATTTGGTGAAGGTGACTGCAGAAGAGATCAAAGCAGCCAATAGGGGGCAGTGGCTCAACATCAGGCCAATCGTGGGTCAAAAGGTTTATATGAAAAATATTCACAATAAATGATCAGAATGAAAATACAATGAACAAATGAACACCAGTATTCAGCTTCTCAGATAGTCATCTGATCATAACTAAACACCCAGACAGCTCAGTTGCTTACGGCTACATCATGTTGCCGTATCTTTAAAATGAAGGTGGAAAAGAGTTATGAAAGGATATTTTCATGAAGAAGAGACTCTTTGCTTCCAGTTCTTCACCTGTCACACCCACCGTTTTTGTCTTTAATGCGACTCTCGTCGGTGCCGTTGCAGCGAGACTCTGGCTTGAACTCAATGTTGCCGAGCTTCAGCACCGCCGCCACCAGCTCCAGCACCGACTGCACCTCGTCCTCCATGAAGCCCACAATCTGCATGGCATTCTGGGAGGGCAAAAAGGAAGAAGTCACAGATCAGCTGGTGTTGTCAAATCTCATTAAGACGCATGGACGTGGTGTCAATGACTGTGCAAACATACCAGTAAGGCTGAAACATTATTATTACTGCAGCCTGTCAGCACTGCAACTAGTTGTGTCATGGCTATACATGTTCCCAAATTCTCTTATTATGGGCATCACCAATCAAAGTTGTATTTGTGCAAACTGGAAAAGTTAAACCAGCAAAAAGATTGGCAAGGCAGAGCTGCACTAGCCGATGGGCTGTGTCAACCAGATCACCGTGTCTTTTTAATCTTTAATTCAAGAGAACAGTCTATTCAGACTGAGTCCTGTATTCTGAGGGACTCCAGGCTCAACTAAGAGTACATTTTATTACCATAATTCAAGGATGCCAAGAAAAAAGGAGATGAGCAAAAACCCATAAAACATATCAGCTCAATCTACCCATAAAAAAAACTGCAAATTACCCAACTGAATATCTAAATGTCTGGAACTGAATCCCAGTCCATCATACTAGTGCCAAACATGAAACAACTTCCTTTACAAAGCTGACAAAACAGACAATTACTGAAGTGCTTGAGGTTGTTGTGTTACAAAAACAGACAGCTTTTTTACTTTGCTGTGGTGCTGAAGTACTTTCATATTTGTTGAAATTAAACTTCACGGTCAAGTCAAAATTCCAAACGTTAAAGTAAACATTTAACTACATGTTTAAGGGAAGAAAGTGTGGCCATCTTTGGCTACATAACCAACAAGGCCATGTGGAGGGACTCATTGTTTAGAGGGAATGTCCTCTTGTGTTTCCGGTGGTGAAATGCAGCTGGATGGGGAATACTGTGAAAACTCAATGTGAGAGGTGATGAGAAGCAGGATGTGAAGTGCGAGGAAACAAGTAGAGTAGAATTCAGAGGCTCAAACAGTAGCTGAGCAGAGCATGCTGGAGCAGGACTGATAACAATGGAGTGCCGTAGAAATAGTCTCTTATAGACACAACATCCTATGTGTCACCATCAGTAAGGATAAGAAGAAGTGGCATGCATGTGCACAGACTTATTTAAATAAAAGGAAGCAGCTGGTTTTCCCCAAAGAAATGCTGCTGCTACTGTGCTGTTACAAGTTGAACTATTGTTGAAATGGTGTTAAATGCCGCACGTGGGATTTCCTTTTGTTCAATCAATGCAAACCCTGTAGTTCAGGTTTTAGTTCACTTTTAAGTTCAGCGTCAGTTCAGAGTTCACCTGGTTTTGCAATAGGTGGGAGGGAGTCTGGTGTGGAGTGTTTTCACAATCAAGAAGACAGACTTTTATAATCTACGCTCTGTGAGTTCGTCATGTCCGGGAGATAAAGAGAAATCAGGCCGCCTCTCCCCTCTGTACGGGATTTAGATGAACTCGGCATGATGCAACAAAGGAAAGTTGGAGCTGAGCCCCACTGGAGCGTGCCGCTGCTTGTGATGGGTGCGTGTTCTTGTTTCGCTGGTTTTTGTGAGGCTCCATTTGTGGTTTAGAAAAGTGCAATCAGGACATTTTTAGAAAAGTGAGATAATTTCTACCAGTCCCCAGAAGTTTTTTGGGGTCATGTCTAAATGAGGGTAATATTATTCAGACAAATGTACTACTCACTCTGACGGTCCTGAAGTTGGCGGCATCATCCAGCCCATTGACCACGGCAGAGTCCAGGCTCAGGTAGTTGTACTTGCTGAAGTCCCGATCCAGCTTCAGCTTCTCTGCGACACACAAACCATGTGGTTGCTATTTAAACTACATTTGTTTAAAGCAGGTTGGCTAAAGGAAATTTAAGCCTTATTTACATTAAATGCAAATTACACAACTACACACTCGTAGCTGGGAGGTGCCTGATAAAAAACAAAAAACAAACACAATCTTGTAATGATGGTTTTCAGCTGCGTTCTTGAAGGACAATCCAGAAAAAAAAACGCTTGAAAGTGCAAAGGTTCAAATGGGTGACACACATGCCTTAATAAAAATACCAACCACCAGGCCTCATTGTCACTCCAAACACTATTTCTACAGAGTGTAGGCACTTAGAGTTACTGCTGTGAACATTATTCTAGAAGATCAAATGGACTCTTAAAAGCCCCCCTATCTGGTAGCAAAGAAATCTATTCCTCTCGTGGGTGCATGTGTCGGATTTCATTAGTGGTTGCATTAGCTACAGCTGAATCAAGCCCCTCTGATGTGTGAGCGCTCTAGAGCCAGTGACCATTATATTGTCCTCCCGTGTTCAGGACATAAAACAATGCCCTCTGTCCGCAGAAAAGCAAATAGAGGGAACAGGTTTCACGGCTAGCCTTTGTTCTCTGTACTGTTTGTTAGGCAGGAAGATTGGGTCATTAATGCATCAGCCATGTGTGCGTGCAGCTGCAATCCTGCTGGAAAATATTTATGTAGGATTTGAACATACGGAATGGCATGCTGGTGCTTCCAGATGACAGTTAAGAGGGTTAAAATGCTGAAATAAGGGTAAACACCCCAGTCCTGTGTATGACACCTAATTCAAAACAATGTGGATACAACAGTCTAGTTTCCTCTGGACAGCAGTGCTCGCTAGCTACGGTGACGTTTGATTCATTACTTCCTGTGAGCAGAGATGTGTCTATTCCGGGACCTGAAATGATTCCAGGCAACCTAGATATAAATAAATTACAACCCCAGTTTGTGGTCTGGGCTGATATTTTCAGTATTTCTAACTTCCACTTCTCTAAGAGGACACCTTTAATCTTCAAATGAAGTTTGTCCCTATCCACACTATTCAAAAGAAAAAAAAAATACATTGATGCCTCCATTCAACTCCCATTTTCAGCATTTTTACGACTTACTGAGTGTGTCATCGGAGGCTCCAGACAAGAGCTGATAAAAGACGTGGAAGTTCCTCTCTCCTCTTGGCTGTTTCACCACACGTGACTTCTCCAGCAGATCTAAAAGAGTAAAGGACAACAAAGGGAAACTATGACACACAGTGACAAAAAGTAATTTCGTATCAATGGTCTTCACAGGAAATGTTTCTGTGACGATTCACCGAGGTGTCCTTGAGCAGTAAATAAGGGGTTGACCTACAATATTAAGTGGTTAGGATGCCCAACATCTGTGCGGAGCTCAGAGGGGTTCCTGGTTCAAACTACCAGTTGTGTGTATATGTATTTAAGTTGCCAAGGTGACCAAGCCAGTGGTGGTAATTATTTGTGTGTGTATAAACACACTACAGGAAGTATACAAGGAGGAAACCATGTAAGGATATCAAACGTCAGCCCTTTCTCCTGGGCTACTGACCAAGTGCAACAGTACCTGATTAAAAGGGGACCCATCATCTGCTCACCGCATTAGGCTGAGTATGATTTAATTAAGGAGCAACTGCAGAGCTCAGCATCTGAAGCTGCTTGAGATCCTCTTCACTGCCAGTCTGGCTGGAGATAGCATTCAATTTGTCTGGTTAGAAAACATCTTATTTTAGGAGACTCGAGAGTTTACATTAGACTGAAGTGAACATTTTAGAAATAAAATATCCACACAAACTGCTATTTTAACCATAATCACATTTCCGTCCAGAAAGAAAAGAAAAGAAAAAAAAAACTGCTCCTGGCTTTGTCAGTCTTGAGACTTCACAAACTCTGACTCACCAGTCTGTGGGTGCTGAGAGGACAGAAGTGCCACTTTGCGCTGCATCTGTGGATACACTGCGAGCACCTAACTAGAGAGCCCTACACAGAGACCTGGGGTTGTCAGAGTTAGCGATGATCAGGTTGAATGTGAATCTGTGGCACCCACTGGTCATGAATCACACAAGTGACTCTATAAGAGCTAGCACATCAATAATACAACATCCATGGCTTGTGAGTGGCTGGCAGCAGCCATACAGAGCTGTGATCGAGGACGAAGAGGGAGTCAGAAAAGCTAGTTCCTCCATTTCAGCAACTTATTTAATCTAGTTTTAATTTAGTTTTTAATATGTTTGGTCCCATTTATTTTTACTTCTGTGTAGAGTCTCTGATTCTCATCCTAAAAGGAACTAAAGTGACCTGACACCTTGTGTCCAGCCAAATTGTTCAGTCATCTTATTGCTTTTTACAGCCACAGCTTCCCATTTTCTGCAATAAAGCATCCTGGACGGCATTTATTGCATGCTCTGTTCGTAACATGTTCCCTCTTGCTTAGATAAGCAAACACACATTAAAGTAGCAATGTGGGAATAATATCCTGTTATGTTTTTACTCCAGGCTTTGGCTGTTGGGCTGCCAAAAACTTCTTACCACTCTATCATTCGCAAAGCTACAGAGAATTGGCTTCTCAAAAATTATAGCCACCTAATGTCAGTTGTAGGAAGGAGTGAGGGCTTGAAGGATGCACATCTAGGGGGAAAATAATGAGCTGAGAGGTGAAGAGAAATCCATACAGGCTGGCCCTGCGGGAACACCCTCATCTATCTGTCTAGCCAGCAAGCCTGCCAGCCAGCCAGCCAGCTCTGTCTGAAGCAGTCACATGTCAGTGGCTCTTCTTCACAGACAGTCCCTTGTGTTGGACTAACTCAGGCCAACAGACAGAGGTTCATTTGTGTCTCGGCCATCAGCTCCTCTCTTTGTTTCTGTGACCTCTGGCGGAGAAGTCAGCGCAGACACAACAATGTGAACAGAGGCAAGATAAAACCAAAACAGAGGACAGAGCAGGGGAGAGAAAGTCAGAGGGTGGAGGGGTGCGTTTTATTCAGTCTGGGAATGAGATTGGTTTCAATAAAGCATCAATCAGCTTAAAGGCTTTCATAAAATGCACAACTGTGTTTCAACAATTTGAAAATTTGAGCGGCCTCTTAAAATGCTTTTGAAGATTAATAGCAGATACTTGATGTTTAATTGTACTGTCTGACTGGTAGGGACATGACAAGAAGAAGACAAATATGATAAAGAATAAGGAAACATGGCAAGTGCAATTCTGCATAAACATTTACATTGAAGGTTTAATTTTAAGGGCATTTTCATCTCAATACCACTCACAGTTGCTGATGACTCCACCCAGGGGATCTCCTTTGAAGTCAAACTCAATGTCCATGTACTTTCCCTGTGGATCAGAGCACAACAGTTACGACTGAACTTATATAGTTTGAGGTGAACTTCTATAACTTTAATATACACTGTACACTGTGAGCTGGGTCCAATACCCAGCTCATGAGTTCAGCTCAGTTCACAGTGAGGATCTATACACAAACCCATGCAAGTTACGATACACAGCGCCGGCTGCCAATCATAAACTGCTATGAAATAACTGGCCTCTGTGGAGGGAAAGCCCCCCCACCCTGCCAAGTTCTTCCTACTGGAGGACTAAAACAAACCATTTCAGGCCCCCTCTCTCCTTCTGTCTGAAACTTGGAAGTTAGAACATAGAGTCCTGTGTTTGTTTGATTTTTTTTCCCCCCTTCTGATGTATTAATAGCAGGTCCTCAGAACAGGCCAAGCTCCACTGGTGAGTGGGCTCCAGCCAAACTCAATAAGCCTGCTGCACTCAGCAAAATGAAGAGACAGTTTGATTCATAGGTCTCTGATAAACTGATGGAGCTCTGATGAACTGGTATCTAGTGGGGAGGCCTGAGGTCCCTGTCTAGAGGTTTACACCAAGGTTACCTAAATATAAACAGATGAGCTGCATAATCCTCTATAATACTCCCTGTCCAAGCACTGGCATGGGTTTGTATGTACCAATATACAGGTAGAAGACTGAATATAGTATGAAAAGGAAACCTAAATTTGTGATTGGAAAAGTATATTGGCAGTTAGCCTGCTAGGTGCTACTAGCTGGTATAACTAGTTTCCATTAAAAGCAACAAACATTTAGGCAAAAATTTTTGCGCCTAAATAAACATTCATGTTTGAAAAATGAACATGAACACTAGTGGTAGTGTGATGGGGGTGATCTGATGTAACTTCATGTCATAAGGGAGTAAACTGAAGCAGGCCGCTGCTGCTGCTGGATCAGGCCTCCTCCTCATCTCTGTATCATAAAATACCGGTAGTAAACAAGTGCTATTTTGTTCAATTAAGAGCTGAGGAAAACATACAAAATCATTGCAACCATACAAGAGTTTGCTTTCTCTTTGAGCAGGGAAAAGCTGATGCTTGCTCTGTATTGGCATTTGGTCGCACTTTGCAGTTGATGAACAGCAGTGTAGGTCAAAGGCCTTGTACTGTATGCTTTGTGTAAAGAGCATTTACAAAGGCCATTTAACATGTACTAGCGCAATACATCAAGTGTGCAAGGTCTGCTCTAATTGAGGCAGTACGTGGGCTGGTGTACGGTACAGATCCAATATTTGTCTTCGCATTATATGGGAAAGATAGCAGAACATGTGACAAAGTCCCCGCAAATTATGTTATTCCCTGTTTTTTTCCATTTGTGCTTGACACCACAATGCTGCTGTGAAACATGTACTAACATGCATCACTTACGAAGGACATGTGCCTACAGGAAACCTCAGACTCGCCACCTCATGAGCCTTAAACCAGCTTATTATGTACAAACACCTGCAGGCCTTCGAGTAAACCATCAAGCCGTTGCAAAGGCTGTTGTGAGTTAAATGCAACAGCAGAACTTGTGTCTCTGGACAGAATCACTTTCATGAGAAGTGAGGAAAATAAGCTACCATAACACTGTAGATCCCACTCGAAGTCCAATTTAGTAAGAGCCAGACTGACACAAGCACATGAATGCGAAGTAGAGAGGGAAACGAAACTAGGGAATTAAGAAACAGAGAAAAACATAGACCACAGTGCCAGATTACGCACTAGCTTGAATCAAGTCTGAATGAAAACATCCAAGCTGTGCATAATATTTGGTAAATAAGGCTTCATTGGAGAAGCTGCCACCTAATTAAACAACTAGTTGTTTATCAGTTATGAAGAGGATACTTACAAATCTGGAAGAGTTGTCATTCCTCACTGTTTTGGCATTTCCAAAGGCTGAAAGGGAGGAAAATCAGAATGGGACATGATGAAAAACATTGCAGCCAATGCATCATTTATGCTAATCCATCTAGTATGAAGTTATAGCCAATATATTAAAAACAAATCAAAGCTTGTTTACAAATATTCCAAACATTATTAATGATCCCTAACATTGTGCCTCACTCCAGCGAGCTGTCAATCATAGAAGGGCTGGATGTCAAAGCCATTTGTACTGATGAAGCCCCATAATTCTGTATGGATTAAGCAAAGCACCAGGGCTTTCCAGGCTTAGGAAGAGCTGAACCTTGCTGTCGCACCACATTCAAGTCAAAGTGCTTCAATATGTGCCAGTGCTTATAAATAAACAATAACAAACATGATGTTCAAACAGTGTCGTCAAGTATGGATTTTTGTGAGCGCGTTAAATGCATCACAAACACGTGTGTGTACGCAGGCCTCGTGTTATGTGCACAAGCTCCAGTGCCCGCTCAATTCCCCTCTAACCACATTTCTACATTAAAATGCCATTAATGTGCCATGCATCACAGCGCTATTAGCATGATAACAGCATAATTGCTGATAACGGCTGATTAATGCGCGTTTAAGTCTATCGTGAAGAAAGGAGGAGGAATCAAGAGCAAGAAATGAAAAGAAATAGGAGGTAGACAAGGAATGAAACCAATAAAGATTCGGAGAGAAAGCGAAGCAGAGAGTCACGGAGAGCAAACGTGACACAGACACAGTGTGAGTAGCACGATAACTGCACTCCCCTCTCCTTCCTTTTTAGCGTTAGGGCAATTAGATCGGCAGGAGCTAAACTCTTGCAGATGTGCAGGGTTTCTGCAGCGACTCAACCCGGGCATACAGCTTCATCATTCATGGGCATTTCCTGTCCACTGCCCCCAATTAAAATACAGCTGTTCCTGTGCCAGCATGGCGCTATGGGAATGAGACAGTATGTGTGTGTGTGTGTGTGTGTGTGTGTGTGTGTG
>NTHP01000348.1:190347-229639 GCA_003416845.1 Oplegnathus fasciatus | reverse complement strand
GGGGGTACTTGGGAGAAGTTGGGGAAATAAAAAGTCTGTTAGACAGTATTTATATGACTCCTAAAGTTCTTTAGCTGATCAGTTTACTTGTCTGTGACAGCACAATTTCCATGTTTATGTGTTTGACAGTATCTACGTGCTACACCTAAAAGTTATGTTTTGTGGTTGCTGTGTGACTTATTGTGTTAGATACTTAACTATCAGGAGTATTTTCCTGACCATTACGTATTCCAAAACCAAGCAAAAATATCAAAGATTACCATAAAACTCTGTTAAACAACTACCTAAAGCACCCTGGGTGAAAGGTAGCTGAGGACTGCAAATATACATAATTTATATCTTTCAAATTTTGGCAAAGGGAGGCTGCATTTTGAGGACCTTTTGAACATGGGACAGGGCTGTTGATGTGTTAACACAGATTCAGTATCCAAATGTGAACCTCAGACAATCCAGCCCCTGAATCGGGACGCAGCTCGAGTGTGAATGGTGCTCACTCACCCTCCAGCACGGGATTGGACTGTAGCAGCTGTTCCTTGACCTTATTCACCTCCTGGCCCTTCCCACACACCGCTGCCACATATGACATCACCAGCTTACTGGCCTCTGGAACACACACACACACACAGACAGACACACAGACAAATATTAGGTCAAAGCCTTTACTAGACATGACTGAGGAACACGTGTGACGTGCCCACCCATCTCATCATTCCCCATAAAATTCCCCTTACCTCATCCCTCTTGACAGCCATCAGGGCAGGGTGGGAAATATTCATTAGTCTGGGGTACACAGCAGAGGAGGAGGCCTCATAATGGAGACCCACTTTGTTCAGTTAAACGGTGACCATTATTGCATCATGTTATCATCATTCAAATGACTGATTTCACTGGGAACCAAGAGGATGCACTAAAGACACGTGACTTTATTTGGATGGACAGAGATGATCCCTGTTTATCCACTTCTCATGTTAGAACTGAAGCTGATCTGAAAGACACAGAGAGCGTTGGGAGTGAGGCGTGTTCCCAAAAAAAATTATTTTCTGGATGAGAAACGGGACACAGGCTCAAAAGGCATCTTGCGCTGTCTGAAACGAGTGACATGCCTTGTCGGATGACTGCTGGCATCAGGATCACCTCTCCTGTCCAGTGAGATGACAGCGACCCAGAACTGATGATGTGTGCGATGTGCCAAGCAGGGATAGAAAAGAGCCTGGTACAGACTGCTGATGAGCCTGGCACACTCACACATTTTGCCAAGGTAGAGGAAGGTGTGCTAAAAAAAATGCGGAGATCACGAGTCACTGCTTTGCTGAGTAACAAGGTATGCACTGCTTAATCTTAACATTTTTATCTCTCGGGGCCGCAAAATAAACAGTCATCTCTCGCAGACATTAGAACTATATTATGTCTGCTGTGCGCTGTGCTGGCATCTGATAATAATGTTCGTCACAGCTCCTCGCTCCTATAGAAGCCAAAGCAAGATGGAGCACAAGAAAACCCACAGCCAGACATGAATGTCAATGACCCATATCGATGGGGTAGGCACATTTTTGATGGCCTTATTCCACTACAAAGCTTCAAGGCCGATGAGATTAGCGAAATCCAAATTTATCTCCTCGACTTGGCCGAACAGCTTCTTGGAGTGGGGTTTTTAATATCTATGAGGTTGAGGGGGCCTGAATAAAGACTAGCGCATCGTGCAAAACATGATCTGTCAAACCCACTGCCTTGTCCTGGGTCTGTTTTATTGTTGTAGCATTTCATTTCACTTCCAACATCACTGTTATTATTCTGGATAACCTACAATCTTAAACAGTGTTGACAGTGGCTTTTGTTAAACTGTTTGTGGGGCTCTTGATGTTTGCTGCCAAAGTGCTACAGGGAAAGTTATGTTGTGGAATCTGAGCTCCAGCCAGAGATCAATGTACCAATAGCTCAAAACCATCAACAGCTTGAAAACAGTTAGTCATATCATCAATACAGGCAATGGATATGGTGGTAGTACACAAATGCATCTGTTTTAATTCAATATCATCATTTATCATCTCTCAATAGAATTGTATCATGACCCATGAGATCATGTTCGATCCTGATGTCTAATTGAGTGACAAGTTAATGGGACAATGGGATAAGCATAAGTTTGAGCTCGTTGCTGATACTCAGGACTTTAGCAAATATTCTAGCACAGAGATAACGCTGTGAGAGTTAATGTTGATATAATTATTTTTTTCAAATATTGCCCACCTCTTCATTTAAGCCACACGGCCAGTTTTAATTGGAACCAAATGGACACTGTGGGAAAGAATCACTCCCACACTGAAGTCTGTCAAAAACATGCAAGTTTGAAGCTGACAAGTGAGATATCCCACCAACATCAGGTCTAGGCACTGGTACAGTGTTATAAATGCTTTTGGAGAGGACTCATGAAAATTCACTGAACAGTTGCTGAAATGCCACAAGCCATTAGTATATACTGGAATCGACTAGTCAAGCAACCTGAGTGCGAGGGCCAAGAAGTATGAATGCATGTCTGTGTCTTTACTGTACAGGAAGACATTTTATGAGAGGATTGCGATTCCTGCTTTCTCACAGTTTGTGCTCTGCCAACTCAATATGGCTTTTACCTGCGACACAGCACTGCCAACAGAGCAGGAAATTCCATTCCTCTGTAAGTTATGTGAAAGTGCTCCAGAAAAAACCAACAGAAATAAAAGGACCAGGAACGTGAACATAGCTGCCTCTTGCATGAGCAGGCTCCATTTAATATTTCTTGGCCAGCGCAGAGCCCGACGTGAGTTTCTTAACTGGGAAGTAAACAAAGTGTCAGCAAAGCAGTAAACATGATGTTCTCGAAAAAACTGGCATCAAGCTGTCTTTAAAAAAGCAGATCTGATCTAAATCTGCACTGTGGCTTTATACAAAACAACCCTTATCTTACGGCGGCCTTTAGAAAAACGTTTTGACTACACTTTAAACAAAGTTATGTTCAGCACTACAAAGAGGAAGAACTGAACAGACAAGAAGGCCTGATGGAACACTTTTAACCCTTTACGGATGTATTGGCTAACGACTGGGTTCTTGATCATTTAAAGCACATCCTTGGCTTCTGATAAATGAAGTGAACTTTTCATGTTCATGCTGAGAACAGATGCATTGCTGATAGTAGCCTTAAGGTATGTGTTTGTGCCAAGCAGATCCCAGATATGAATGTGCGTTTCTGAGTATATATATGAAGCAGGGAGATGCTGGACCAGAGCGTACACTGCCTGACATCGTGAGTGAAATTTCCCCTGGTATGAACAGCCGTTAAATTGAAAAGGGAATTAGCATTTTTACTACTTACCAGTTTTCCCAGCCCCACTCTCCCCTGTGATGAGGATGCACTGGTCCTTGTCCTGGTCCCTCAGTGAACGGTAGGCCTCATCCGCCAAAGCATAGCTGGAAAACAAAAAGCACAAACACATAAGCCTTCACATTATAATTGCATGCCCTCAGTTTACATAATATCCTTATTTTCAAGAATTTTCCAGGATATTTTGGGGGTGATGTAGAGATAGTGGGGTAAAAAAGTTCAGAGAAATGGTATGCTACTGTGCCAGGCCGCATGGCATCCACCGTAATCAATAGCACGTGGCTTTATTGGAAATTGGGTCGCATCTGTAGAACAGCCACAGCGGCTTTATTTAGCTACACTGGTTGGTTCAAATTTTGGATTTGGCTTTGATAGTTGGAATACTGACCATTTCCTACTCCTTTTCCTAAACTTAGCTACTACACTAATGCTGCTAAAGCTCCTGCACTCAAAGGGAAAAAAAAGAAAAAAAGTTAAAGTTAAATGCTTAAAGTCTTTTGTTTCTCATGTAAACTAATTGTTTTAACTGTCACATAATACCTTTCGGGATCTTTCCAGCTGGGATAAAAACACATAATTAGAAATGAATCTGCTCTAATCATACCCTGGCAGGTGCTTGAATAACGCAATTAGTCAGTGAGAATGCGAAATAACCCTTGGTGGATTAGTGAATGCTAAAAGAGGAGTGCCTGTTATAAAATGAAGCCTATTGTCACACATTCCAGGGCAGCGATACAATGGGGAAAGTGGGACTGATTTTTGCAGTTTCACCACCACCACTGAATTCCAGAACAATATATTATTTGTTCTCTTTATGCAGACAACCCCTTATGAAGGTTTGAGAGAAGGGTGTGGATGGTGTGAGTGTCGTATCACAATGACAACTTTTTTATCTTGTGTGGCACCGTGGTCTGTAATTTCAATGTGATACACCCACAAAGAAGGAATACTAAAGGGTGAGGCTGCAGCAAGAGCTTTTTTACAGCTTCCATTTGGCAAGCAAACAGTCACGTAGGGTGCTCCAGGAACCATGTTCTAACTTTCTCCTCCAGCAGAACACAAGACTGAAAATTAGCTTTCTTCGCCTCCCGTCCCCCCCGTACTTTGGCATTCATTACTCAGGAATTTTTTCCAAAGCCACGTATGGTAATAGCTGTGATTGTGCCTTATGACACACGCAAAATGTCTTTGGGTGAGTTAGTTTGAGACAAGGTAAAGTGGATTTGGAAGACTGTATCATCTAAGACCTCCATGATGAGCCCTGCCGGGTTTAAGGAGAGTCTCTTTGAGTCTGTCTGTACTGGTGGACCACCACAGGAGGGAAACTGGGCTAAAGGGTAACTAGGAGAACATCAGTCAGAACATTTTTGTTGCAAGCTGATAAAGCAAGCATCTGCCCTGCTGAAGTGTTCTTTAGCAAGACGATGAATCCCTACCAGCTCTACAGGTGGGTTAAGTCTTAATATAACTTAATGCTGCTAGCTTCAAAACCATCAAGGGCTTAATCTCCCAGCTTTTTAAATATCTAGCTAAGATCAACATCTTTAGGTCTTATATTTCACATTGAGTATAGGGTAAATACAGCTCGAGGTAATTTTGGAGGAATGCGTCAAAATAGTCTCTCCCCAGTGTTTAATTTGGTCCTGGCCTGGGGTGGGGGCACTCCAAGTCTCCCAGGTCTGCGTAATATCATTAATCAAGTATTTATATGCACTAAGTGTACTAGACATGAATGCAGGAAGGAATGTCTGACATTCACAGATGCTGACAGGGGTTTTCATACGGCACCACTGGGCTCTGTACCTGGGTCTGAAATGGGATATCGAACTCTGAGCATGGTTGCTGAGGTTACATTTACTTGTAGAGGCACTGCTGTCACATTCAAGCACACTGCACATCAAAATGTAGCGTAGCACCAACCAGCAGGCTAAAAAAATTGATTAGACAGGGTTCAAAGTGATTTCTAAGGGAGATGTTCAGACTGCATTTGAGTCTGCAATTTGTTTATCATCTAGCCTGCTCCAACCTCCACAAATACGCCAAGACATGGAAAAAGACGCTAATGTCTAAAAATGTCTAAATCTAATTTGGGGTACAGCACTGAAAGTATTAGTGGAGTCAGTGCGGTGGGGAGCAGAACTTGGAGCATATAATCACACGCTGAACTAACACTGACCTCCAATTTGAAAAGTAGCTGATTGCTAGTAGGAAGCCATGAGGGAGAGGGGGCCAGAGATGGACAGCCAGATGAACGCATTCCAGGCCACAATGCAAAGTTAAAGCTCAGGCTGACTAATGGAGCCTAGGGTTCTGCACCATCACACATCGTTTTGGGCCAGAGCCCATGCAGCCCCGCAGTCTCCCTCGTCAGCCCCCCAGTGTGGGCCCTCCACCAACAACAAACCCTCAGGAAAAGGGGTACAGCATGCGGAATTTCTCATCATGAAAGTTCCTTTGAGTCAAGCTTGCGTAGTTAGGTTTATGATTAACTACTTTAAAAGGGTACCTTGTGGGGTTTTTGAACGCTAGAGGTGCTATGGTGCACTATTTTTATGGGCGGGTCCCCGTTTTGTTGTCCTGCCAACTGTAGAGGGCAGTAATTCAAATTAGTACTGCATGCAAACCGTACAATGTCTCTTGGTTTTGATTCCACTGATCAACATTAGCCAAAAAACTAAGCAATGCCCTAGCAAAATGCGAGAAAGAAGACAACTAATCAATGTTAACATGGATATCAACAAAAGCAGGTTTCAAAATATTAAAAAACTAATTAAGTAATTAACCTGCTTTGCAAATGTTTATAAGGAAAGAACTGCATTCAACATGCTTATTAGGCTTCAAGGATACACACAATTTCTCCTGGTGAGAAACACAGAATTCAACTTTACAAGGAACCTTAAATGTAAATGTTTTGGTTCCCTCAGTTGAATCAAATAATTTTTTTCTGTGCAACAAAGCACACGCCTCTCACTCAGAAATCTCCTCCCCTACAATCTCTGATCACAGCCCAACCCCTACCCTCTCCTGTACACCATGTTTGTATGGATGAGGCTTGCCACAGGACATTACGTCACTGTTGAAAAGGGCAGCACAGCGCAGCAGATGTCTGCTTTGTGAAAACACTACTGTTGCCTGACGTGATCCCGACAATGAGCAAACCATCACACAATTATCTCGCCCCCAGAGGAGGCCAGTGGGGGGGGGTTGGGGGGGGTGTACCAGGAGGAGGTGAGGGGTGTAAAATAGGAGTGGGAGGTCCTTTGCCAGAAACACACACACACACACACACCCGACCCACAAACACAGCACTAGTCATATGAATATGAATGACCATCGCATAATCACAATATGAATAGAAGTGAGGAGAAGCCAGGGGCCACACCCAAATGTGTGCAAGTGCAGATGATATACATGCTTAAATCTTAAACATTTAAAAAGAAAAAATCCAAGCCACAACTGACTTCTCACAAGAAACTAATCTGTATTTTATTACCACATACAAAAGCAAGAAAAACAAGGCAGAATTAGAAATTATGCAGATCCCACCCTGTGGCTACAACATTGTGCTATCATTAGGACCATGAAAGCAGTATGAACATCAACTGAATACACCACTTCACAAACGTGGAAGTCAAAATGATGATTAAGCACCAAGGTCACCATCAAAGGCAGAGGAAGCAGCGAGTGAAGCACCAAAATCCCAAAGGCCTCCCTGATCAGTGTGCGGAGCTGGGAGTGTGGGGGTTAGGCCGGGATAAGGGCCTTGGACCATAAGTGCTGCTTGGCACCTCCCCTTCACATCTGCCTGCAGGCTGTAATTTGGACTTGCACGTGGCAGTGGTGAACACAAAGCCACACTGGCATGAGGTAAGCAGTAGAAAATAGTCTAGTCAGTTCTTTTTACTACCAACCTCTGGTAACTGGGGCACAGGAGGAGATGATGGGCCTGCAGTGTGTGACCTGAATCTTAAAAGGGTGGAGTACTTTGAGCATGCTTTAAAGTTATGATTTGTAGATGCTAATGAAGCTGTAATGTGCTGTATGGGCTGGAGCGCAGGCCACCCAGCTACTGGGAGATGACAGGACTTTTGCAAACAATAATAATCTTTCTCCAAGGCTGTTAGCTATGTCTTCATACCGACATGCAACACATTTACATGGACTTTGTTTTTAAGTACAACTTTGTTCATTTTCCAGCCCTAAGATGGATCAACTCTAGTCAGTACTTTGATGCTAAATCCAGCCATGTTTCTATTTTGTGTTTGTATGTGGTAAGGGGGGGGGCAGTACAGTAGCCTGTGATCTCAGTATGATCTGGCTCCTCCAGAGGCCACAGGAAATCCGCCAGGCTCTGATGGAGCAGCCAAGGAAGCAACTCTTTCCTGATGCTTTATGACCAGGTGGAGGAGTGGGTGGCTGGTACAAGAAACAAAACACCCACACACACACAAACACAAACACATCGACTACAGTGACATGCATTCAGAGATTGTTGGCGGACCTGCTGGTGTGGGCGGGAAGGGAGCGGACACACACATGCACACACACAGACAAAAGATCTTGGTTGTGACAGAAGTGGCCCATCTGTGTATTGGTTATGATGTGTTGCTGTAAAACAGGTAGTAAGGACAAGGATCACCACGCAGGGAAGAATCTAACAGTCTTATATTCAAAAGAGCATTTTCTATGTGCAACTTGCAAGGTGCAATAAAGAATACCTCTAACTCTCTAAATTAAAAGCTCAGAGTGAAGTAGTGCTCCCACGGATCTCTAATTTATTCAACACTCACGAGAGGTTGCCTGAGACCTCTGCTAAATTACTCATTGATACTCGCCCACCCATACATCAAACTTCGAGGGGGTCCAGGGCTTTAATTTACTTTACTGCACAGCAATTTAGTGTTCCACAGAAGGGGAAAACACAGGTTCAAGTTGTTTGTCTGATCCTTGGAAAAGCAGGAAATAAGCATGCTGAGTAAGGTAGCAAAACATCCTCAGAGTAAGACTCAGACAGACTCTACTGAACCTCTTTCAGCAGGTTTGTGTGAATCAGCATTCAGCGCATTAAAAAACTGAATATTCAAATGGCTCCCAATTATCAGGTGTTAAAAGGGCTAAAAGAGTTGACCTTATTGTCTTGAGTCATGAGATTTCATACAATGATAAATGGCGACGGCCTTGCGCCTTTGGCTAGAAGATATAGAAAAATGAACTTAAGGAAAAAAATACATAACCACATGTGCACAGCCACAGACAGGATGATGGAAACAGAGGAGCAAGAAGTCTTTTTATAACCCAGTAAGCACCGGCTATGTCAGGTTTGAAGACTTCCTCTCTTCATCCTGCTCTACATGTCTCAGCCTTCCAGTGTGGCAGTGTAGCTGGTCACTTCAGGCCCTCAGAGGCCTTGCAATGTAAAACACATCTCGACACTGACATATACAGACCAACTGACCTTAGCTGACACAAAATGAACTAGACTTGTATGACAGTTTCTCCTCGAATGAATGCTCCATATTAGTACAAAAAGAAATGTAGAAAGAAGACCTTGCTCTTTGATTCTAAGGACTGACAGCAAAAGAAGATGTTTTGATGTCTTTCACATTGCTGACTGCAGTAATGTGGCAGCACTGGAATGATCTCGTCACACAAAGCCTGCATAGAAATAAACTGTTGTGTCTAATTTAGTACATTTAGATCACTTGGCATGTCTTCAAAGAAGCAAAGGCCTCAGGGTGACCATGTGACCCACTGAGCCCCTTCAGACAACAGACAGAGTCATTGTGGGTCTGACCGACAGTGTAATGTTAGTCCCACATCGGCACCACAGTGGTGGGTGACACCTTCTCCTGCTCCACACCAGGAAATGAGGAGGCCACAGACAGAGAGGTTTGGTGGAAGGGAATAAAGTTGTCAAGGAGTTCTTTTTCCAGAGCCAAAATAAATAGTTTCCAATGAAATATTACAGTTGAAAAGGTAAGAGAGAAATGGCCCTGGTTCACAAACGGTGGGTTGATTTAACACTTGTAAGCTGGTTGAATGAAGCTGATCTATTGCACGGTGCACTGCCAACAATTACCTAAAACGCTGCATGCAACTCAGATGTAAGGAAGCTGAAACTGTCTTAAATTGTTGCAGCTGCGTTCATGCGACAGCAAATCAAAGCACCGACATCACACAGGGATTCCTGTAGCATTTTATAGCAGAGGTGGGCTGCCTTGGCTGAAATAAAGACAGCCTCCAACTAAAATGAATACACCATCATAATGAGACATCAAGCGTACTTTATGCTGACTTTGCATTAATTGATTGAAGCAGAATGTCGTAATGTCGGGGAAAAACAGAAAACCTTCTATTCGACTGGAGGTCAACAGCTCATCTTCGAATTCCAGTTCGGTACCAGAACCAGCTAATAATACGTTCAGCTGATAGCGTAAAAATGGACCGCAAACAGCTTGTGACATAGATCCAAGAAAAAGGTTGTGGCTCTCCATTATATACAGTACTATATACAGTACAACCCCAGCTGTTTTTCTAGGCAGTAGCGAGGGACTCTAGTTTTTCCTACATATTTGACCTTTATCCTCCTCTACTTAATTGCATCTTTATCTGGTTTGTTTCTTGCTGTGGCATCTAGTTAAACTGCATGATGCAAGTCTGAACTGATAGACAGAGTACATGCGCTGGATACAACTGAAAAAAATTAAACATTGATAATTATCGATAATTTTGCCTGAATATATCAACTTTTTATGACATAAATTGCCCAAATCACTATGCAAAAAGATAGCTTGGCAGTGGACATGAGCTGACACAAGTTGAACCCTGCTGCGATTCTGGCAGATTAGATTCCCATTAGCATTTAAAATTTCTTTGTGTAATGCCAGCCTGACCCTTAGGGCCCTTAGTCGGGCCCTTTGGGATGTCTTGGCCAAATTCCCACAGCCAGCTGAATCCTCAATCCACACAAATCACTCCCAAATCAGTTTGACAGCTTGTCTGATTTCATGTGACCAATCACATGCTGCCACACCATGACCGTACGCCAGCGACACAGTGGAAGCAGCACTTTAGCAGAACAACAGCAGGAGCATCAGTCCTCCATCAGTTTCTACATTGTACTGCTTCAACCACAGTACATATACACTTGCAGCCTCAAAAGAGGATTTGGTCACAGTTGGACCCAACACAAGTGTAAAATTTAAAATTTTGTCTTTTTGTGCAGATAATAGTTACCTCGCACCTGCAACGAATTAATGGAAGTGCGTGTGCCGCTCTCTCTAAAAAATTTAATAAAAATATATCTCATTATTCAGTAAAAGTTATAAGCTTCCGTGGTGGAACAATATTCCACACCGCTGATATGAGTCTTATCTATTTGCCTCCATTTTGGTATGCTCCTCACGTGTTGTTATGCAAGCTGTGTACACAGATAAAAAGCTCAATACCCATTGTTCTGACTATGAATAGAGAGAGGTTACAATGGTTTTTGGACAGTCGCAGACAAAAGAAAATCTATAAAATAAAATCTTATGCTCACAGAAGCAATAAATGACAGCGCAGGCAATGTTTAATCAGTGCCGTGTTAAAACTATTGGCAGGTAGCTGCATTATCTTTGAAAACAACAGAAGAATTCATAACCTCTCACTATTAATGATTGACACTGGGCTTAGTAATCTAAGGTACGATGTGCTATCAAACAACCTGGTTCACACAGTATGAGAAATTCAATATGCCAAATGGCACAACTACTAAAGTAGAAATAAAATGACCATAAATAAAAATGGTAATTAAAAACTAGATTCTAATGTATTATAATATATACAGCATTATAGTAAATGTACTGTTTCTTGCCTTTTTTCACAGCTGGAAAAGGTAGTGACAGGCAACATGGGGAGAGGGGATAATGACATGTCACCAAAGTCCCGGGCTAAACTTGAACCAGGGACATTGTTGTTACTGTACGTGGTAAGGGACAGCTCTCTTAAGTGCCAAGGGAAAGCTACGACCAACATACTGGAATAAACATAAGCAAGTGCAAGACCAGGACTGTGTGTGTATGAGTGTGCACAAGTGTTGTGTGTATCTAATAGACTGAAGTTGGTGGGAGAGTGCTGCCTGTATGCACAAATGTAGCAATTGATTATAACTGGTTGCATTATTCAATTTAATACATTTGCATTTTATTCTTGGGATGAAGAGGTGGGTGGAAAAAGGAACACACACACACACACTTTCCCAATCATCTCTCTCTAGGTTCACAGAGCTCACCATTACGCCAACACACATGCTGGAGAGGACTCACTCTACCCACCTGAGTCAAAATGCCATCTCAACAAGTGCCCACTTAAATCTACCTACATACAGGTTCTGTGCTGCAACTTATGTAGGCCTCCTTGAAAACAGTCTTTTTTTATATAATACCAAAACAGTGTACACGTGGCACAAGCTTGTTACCAAATAACTGCAGCTGTAATGGATAGAAAAAAACGGTAAGAAAGTACAGCTAAAAAAAGATGTGTAATATTTTACAAAGATGTACCTTTCCATGGTTCGTATCTTTTATTTGACAGTCAGAAACAAGGATGTCAAACAAGACTTTCTCATAACTAACATCTATATGTCTTATTAAGGGCCTACCGTGCAATCTGTTTTCCTGCAGTTTGAGATTTTACAACAAACTCTGACACAGGAGTCAGCTGCAAAACACTGCCTTCATACGGCTTACTTAAACTTGGGGAACTCATTTATGCACAACAATTGTAGGTGAATGCAGTATTGTGGCAGTTTAAACAGCGTTTCAAGGCAGAATCTTCCAATAGACCAATACATAGTAAGACGCAAATGTATTTGGGTGAACTGGCCAAATAACATCTATAAAGTATACGGGAAATGTACAACTTTTACTTATTGCCTTTCGACCAGAGTGTTCCAACTGTCAACACTGGTAAGGTAAACATAGGTGTGATGCCATGATGTAGTAAAAGGCTCCAAAGTCCATCATACTCCATGGATAGAGTTTCCATGGCTCTTTTATCTTAATCTAACATCCTGCATGTAAAACAACAGCCGGTCTTATGCCTATTGATCAGATTTGAAATGAATCCTAACACAAATGGGTAGTTGGGAGTTTCGTGTTGCACAATATAGCTTTATCAATTTGCTCTCACGAATGTGGCAGCGATTTGATAGAAAGATGCATGCAGTGATGCCAGGGCTTCACAGCGACAATGTCCAAAGTCCAGAAAAACATGCCAGGGTGACAAATGCTAAGCTACTACTGCTTATTTATACATGGCTGTTCTTGCACGGGAAAATTTAGCTGTTGCGATGCACCACATAGTCATAAGTTACATTACGTAGGATAAGACTGCATGAAGGGAATGCTGCTGGTGTGATGCTGGACAGGCAGACACTCAGTACAGTTAGCTTCCTCCCACATGTGATCTCTGGTTTCTCAGTGCTTTTGACACGGAGGGCGTGGGCCTTTCCCTGGAAACTACAGCAACTAATGATTTAATGGAATCAGTACTTTGCGTTCTTAGCCGAGGATGTGTAACCACTGCAGTTTCTTTATTTTGTGTTTTATCACCTGGGAGAGAATATTCCTAGGTGTCAAAATTTTAGAACAAAGCAGATTTCACAGCCAAGCTGTCATAACCATGTGCACGACAGCTGAAAACCCCGACATACACCTTGCGTGGGGCCTCTTTGCCCCATTAGCCAGTCATGATGCCCCCCTGTAGCCAATGCTCTAGTGGCATTGGGTATTGAGCGTTGAGAGCATCGGGGGTCTCAATACCTCATTAAACATCAGGGAAATACGATCCTACCCTAGAGACACGGGGCTAGCTGCCTGTCCACACACACATACACACACACACACACACACTTTTCTCAATCTGTGTCTGGCTTGGATGGCAAGGGACATACAAAAGATGGCTCCGGGCCATCTGTAACACTGCTGTGCATGGTGAAAGGCCACTGATTAGTTCATCTCTAATGCTTCGACTTTGTGTAGAGGGGAGGAAAACACCTGCCAGTTAATTATGAGGCGCCTCATCTGGGCAGAGAGCATTTTGCTAAATTGGCCGGCAGAGGAAATGACGGACACACGAGTGGTCCTCTGTAGTGGTCCCCTGTAAGAGAAAAAATGGATTTGGCTGTGCATGTCTCTGGAAATATGAATAAACCTTCCAGCTGGGTTTACATTTAGGTTGTTTTTGTGAATCGTGGTATTTCAAATGGAAACCAATCAAATTTCTTACAAATTTTCATAACAAGCTTCCTGTCATTGACTGTGTGACCGGGACATGCATTCTCACTGATGCATGTCTTGGATTTGTTGTTTTATTTTTCATGCAACTCATCTGCGTCAATTCAGTTGATGACAATGTACCTGAATCACATTTTGTATGCTGTGACATTTTTAAAGTCTTGGTAAACTTCACTTGACAACTGCATGGAAACATCTGCTCCCTGACTTTTTCTTAATTGATCAATATGTACTGTACTGGTCTCTGGCCTGGGCAAGAGCCACTGTTTATCTGCAACAACTGTAATTAAGATGGAACTTAACAGGCAATTAGTCTTCTAACAACTTTAGAGATGGGGGACCAGCTGCAGTCTCTCCTTCCAGCTGACGTGCGCACACACAAACATACACACCTGTATTTGCTTGGGGAGTACAAGAGCAGGTGTGAAGCAGATGAGCACCTGCACACACTCACTGGTCCTCACTTGAACTCGTACAAAAAGAAACAAAAGCACCGCCACACGTACAGGAGGTCTGTTGGACATCCTTGGAAATGCAGACACACACACAGGGTGAGCCAGTGATGATGCAACAGCATTAATCAAAAGCGACACGTTTTACAAAACTAATCCCGCTAGGGCACCTTTTCCTTTTAATCAATAACCTTAAGCTACGTTAATCTTTCATCCCATCCAAACAGACTATCCAGGATGGTTAGACAATTCCCACAACACCAAGCCAGACAATAAATGAACTTCCATGCACAGACTGCGCTGTGTGTTCTGGGGACAGAGAGGACCAGTGATTGTTTTAGGAACAGCATGTGTTTGACGCATCAGCTGACATTTTGTCACCCTGCACGTCTTTTTTTACAGTGAGACTGACTATGTAAGCACGTTGTTCTGCCAGGAAGTCACAGAAAACAGATTTGTGACATTCTGATATGCCGTTGTCCATGGCGACGTTATATAAAAATCTTAAACTCTTAAGACTCCAAGTGGGTGCTGCTGATCGACACGGTGGTGTTATTTGCACTGTGTGTGTGGGCATGTGCTGGTTTTGAAGGGGGTTTAAGGGTTGAGCAGTTATCTGTTGTTTGTTATTTGCTCTGTAAAATATCTCTGGGGTGACATTAAGGTGAGAAATTCAATGAAGCCAGTAGATTCATGCTAAAAAATGCTATCAATACTGACATGACTTATTATTTTGCTCTTGAATATGTTCAGCTTTATCACTTGAGTTACCCACCATCTGAACATAACAGAGGGTGTACAGTTTTTCACACAGAAAGTCAACAGGGCTTCATATACACGGCCCTGCATTTTTAAAAGGGGATACGGCAAATCCAAACACCCCAGTGAACTACTTTGGCCTTGACTGATGCGAACTGTTCTGAGCTGCTGATTTTATACTGTTCAAGTGTCTAATGAGGATCAAAGACAGGAAGAGGAAGATTCCAAGGACCCCCTGTTGTTACCTTAATTAAAGCCCAACACTGATCCCCTTCAGCCACTGTGGTAATAATGCCTGTCAGCCAGTTGAAGCTCAGCCACGAAAAAAAAAAAAAAAAAGGGGGTGATGAAAAAGAGAAACTTTTTCTGGTTTGGAAACATCACGAGGAATTGGAAGTTGTCTTTGATTTAAAAATATTGACTGGACACTAGATTCCTCTGTGTTCTCTTTCAAAAATTATACGGTAATATCTTCTAAATTTGCTCTCAGACAACAATAAGATAAAACATTTCGCTCAAACCAAATCTTGTTGCACATTAAAAATATCTGGAAAATTGTCATATTTGTTAAAACTTCTGTCATCTCAGTATGCCTGACATACAACCTTTGTTTTGTTTTTGTTTGTTTTTTTCCTCTCTGCCTTGCTCAAAATTCAAAGACAGCAGTCTTGGCTTTAGAGTACAAGAAGTGTCTGGCTCTGCAAAGCTGTATGACTGCAGAGGTATAGCTAAAGCAAAGAATACAAAACAATACAAGGCCTAACTTATATAGACATAGTTTTAAACTGATTTACAGACTCTGGTGTATTGACAAATGCATGCATTTGAATTACCTGTAGTGAGGCTTACTCGCTGCTCTGATCTGAATACCAGTCAAGTCAAATGTATTCAAATTACAACATCCAAATATGTTTCCAAACCACAACTATCCAGCTGCTTCTAGGTTTATATATTTTAATGTATTAAAAAAAAAGTCGAATTCCATCATGTCAATATGGAAAAAGTTAACAAATACTGCATGGTTAGTTCTGTTTCTACTATGGAAAGCCATAACTTTACTAAAAATGTATGTTTCTTTCGTGTGACTAAAAGTACACAAAATAAGGGAAATACATTATTCAAGGAGTGACATTAAACATGCTTATTTGTTTCTTACCAGCAGTTGGATGAGAAGGTCAATATCAATTTCCTCTGTGTTCAATACAGAGTTACCGTTAGCGTCATGATGTGTTCAACATTAGCCTAACGTTAGCTTATCACAAAATGTGGAAGCAGATGGACACAACTAGTATAGCTTTGTTGTGTGCCTTCTAACATCTCCAATTATGCCTGAGTTAATGAGTTGTGTGTATTTAACTTAAAAATGAAATTAAATAAAATGGACACTGTTGTTTAAAAGGAGCAGTTAACGTTAGCATATGCAAGCAGTACCATGGAGGTCTTGTTCCCATAGTGAGGTTGCCAGCTTAACGTTAACTAAGCCCAACCTTTGATGTATTTGTGACTAATTTGCATACTAACAAGATAGAAGACGTAAACAGAACAGTTTTGGGGCTGATGAACATGTTTTTTCTTTGACCGGCTAGCTGTTTCACTGTGCTACTTTTTGTGCTAACTGAAGCTAAACATGTCACATGGCTGTCTGCACTGAACACAGAGATGAAATTGTTAAGGTGGCATGAACTGTGACAGCAGTGGAGCCATTTTGTTTGCTAAAAAAGGACATGGAGTTGAGAATAAGTGTGCGGATGCATTTGACAGGACTGAGGGTTTAACATTACTTGACACGATCAATGCAAAGCCACAAAGCTTGGTCCAGATGGCCTAACCGGAGGATTAAGATCAATTTATATAGCGTGTCGAAACAATCTGCCTTTGACTGGCATTTCAGGTCTACAGGAGCTATTAAACAGGACTTAATCTTCTTTACTTAAAGACTAATGGTAAGATGATTTCTAACATGTTTAGAGGATGTACATTTTAGTCAATAGAAATCATTTCTTTTGGCTTATGTAACCCAAGTCTTATTTCTTGGAGCGCTTTTTTTTTTTTTACTTACTTGACGATGTTTCTAGTTTGGACAGAAATCTTTTTGTTGTGTATTCTGTTGCAGCTGGTTAAACTTCACATTTCATTATGGAATCTAGCCACTCAATTAGAGCCAATTGCCGCTGAACCCAGGTCAAAGGTAAAATACTATATTAGCCACTCTGGTTTAGCAGATGGCTTAGACATCATTTTGGTTTTTTAAGTTCCAGCCAGATCAGCTGGAACGGCTCAGACAGACACCAGAGAAGTAATTGAGTCTCACGCAAATAACGCAAAACCTATTTTCCTGACACTATAAGCAGTTAGCAGCTCTGAGGACCATACCAGTGCTTTTGCATGTTTAACTCGTACAAATCTTTCGTATTTTACATCACTGGCTTTTTAAGGCAGCAATCATGTCAGTATGGTATGAAAATGATCTTGCAAAGACAAATGATTGGCCATTTAGCCTTTAGCCTTCGGTAACTATCCAAATGATCTTGTGGTTGTGCAGTTAAGAGCGGAGACCATTTTTGAAATTGCTTGTCCACTTGCCAAACAGCAACATTTTTTTAAATGTCTCAATGTTAACCATCTTTAGATTGTCCTTCTGGCAACTTCAAGCATGATAATCCATACAAGGTTTGCAATGCAGCATTATGTATTGCAAACCTTACTATCACTCAAAATTATGGAGCGCAGAAGTGAATTAGAAAGTCAGGAAGACGTGTGACATTTTGGCATTCATGTTTTCACAATACTGGTTCAAAGGCACTCTGGAAAGTTTTCAACAAAATGTTTTCAACTTCCAGTGCAAGATCTTTGTTTAAGGCATTAACCAGCAAGCTGGTCTAACCTATGAGCTGTGTTTACCAGAGCACAACCAGCACTGGTCGATTCTCTGTCCGAGCTTTAAGCCAACAAAAGCACAAGGCAAGGACAACATTTTATTTTGAATGGGGAATTTGTTGTGGGCGATTAAAGTTATCATCACTCAACAGGTAAATCACGACAATGAAATGTGTAAAAATGTGATTCATTCCTTTAAAACAATGCACTGAGTAGCTGATCATAAGAAAACCTCCTTGGACACACCAGCAGTCCCACCAGTATACAAAAGAAAAGAGGGGAGAGGCAGGCACTGAAAAACAAAAAGGGAGAAAAAAAAGGGGCAAAACAGCCTGAAACTGTGTCATGTCAGTTCTGTATAGCTGGCTGTAAAGTAAAGCCAAAGAACTTGCTTTTGTCTGCAGGGAGTATGTCTGTTCTGGGACAAGGGCACTCTCGCTCTTTCAGTCTGTCTCTCTGAGGGGTTTTGCTGCAGCCTAGAGACACAGCAGGCTAATTGACGAGTGCTGGGCTTTGTTTTATCTTGGCAGCGTCACAGCAATGCTGACTTAATGTTGCCAATGGACAGATGGCATGCCACAATGCTGAATGGCCAGCAGAAGCACCAGACTGACTCTCCACACAAGAGCTAGTGTCCCTCTGATCTCAGCCCACCCCCTTCCCCTCCTCATTAGTCACTGGCTCCAAATTGATAATCCATACAGAGGTTTGCAACACACTGTATCTTCAACAGACAGATGAGAGTCCCTGCTCAAAACATTCAGACTCGCAAAGCCTTGAAAAACACTCTAGTGAAGTGCCAACCTCACTGTCAAACTCTAGGTTCTTGAGCCTTAAGCAGGACATGAAATTTACATAAATACTAGGTGGTTGTGGAGAGGGCCTGGGAGGTGGACTCACATGTGTGGACTAAGTTCGTAGAAGTTCCTGTTGCGATACTCCTCCACTTTATCTGGCGTGTAGATGGGCAGGGACCTGTAGGGGTTCATGGAGATCACCACACTGCCAATGTATGTCTGGAGGGAGAGGAAAAAAGCAAACAGTTAAGTGTGAACCCACATCGCATTTTCTCAGTTTTACACAGACTTAGGAGAGCCCAGGTTTCGACAGCTTTTCCTCCCCTCTGTCCACTTGGGTTTTAATTGTTATGTGGAGGTGGGAGGAATTCTGCCTCCGTCAGCTTTTCCCAGCTGTGTGTTCTTAATGCATTGTTGAGGCATGCAATGCCTGAAGTGAAACTGAAGACACGTAAAAACAAGGAAAAGTTTATGGAATCTGTGGGCTGGGCAGTAAGCACAGACTGCAAAGAGGTCAAGGGGCTGAAGGAGGGTTTTCAGCTCTATAAGTGTGTGTCCCCGAGTGCAAGTATTCATGCTCCGTGTCTGACAGGTCTAGATATTAGCAAGTGGTGTTAACAAAAACACCTAAAACTCCATATTAAATGACAATCTTTCCATTTAGGTGAAGTGCTTCCCATTAAAAAACACTGTAGTGTCAGTCAATTACATAATATGTAATTAAAATGCAAGATATCTAATATGTCAGCCGTGGGTTTTTAAATCAAAAACCTGCAAATATAAAGCACTTCTTTCTCTGTTTCACATTTTCATAAAAGAACACCTTTACGTAACATCCACACAGGTCCTGTTCAACAGATAACACTTGTCAGATATTTCTGAAAGCGAATGTAACCAGCCATCATCTTCATCATCCTCCCACGCTCAAAACAGAGCCCAGATAGCACTTTCAAACATCAACCTGAAACCTTTCTTTGCTTTCCACGATAATGGCTGTTGCATAACCCACTCTGACAAGAGTGGAGCACGGCCTTCCCTGTGGCAACACCACAACCTCCCACAACCTCTCGTTCAATAGCCCACCGGAGGCAAAATGAGGCCTTTTGAAGTGCAGTATGCGGGTACAAAGGGAAACAGTGTGTGCAATGTAAACAAAAGTATCACGTGTAAATGAGGGGCGAAAGCAAAAAGCACAAAACACGTGACAAAAAAAACATATTTTCAGCCTCTGCAGATCATTAAGAACATCACAACTTGCAGGGGACTTTTTGGTGTCAACTCATTATCGGAGCCATGCCCATGCTGCCTGTCCACTGTCCACTATAAGTATCATGTAGCTCCCTTTATTCATGGAGGCTTCTTAGCAATCTTTTGACCTTTTCCACTGCACAAAAGCTTGGACAAGATTTTAGTCAAAAAGAGTTGCATCTCTATCAGCAGAGATAGATATTGTCCATGTAGTTGGTAATCTTTTGCTGTATGTTTTCTTTCTTTTGCATTTCTATACCTCCTGTCCTGCTTGTTATAAAACTCCATCTGTTTAGTCACTAACATTACAGCTGCTTGGATGATACACCAAATGCCCAGCCAGCTACATAAATGAATTTATTTTTTTCTTTGTCACTCAGCTTTTGAAGCACAATGTTGAAAATCCATCATTTCAGGAGATCTGTGTACAACACAGCATAGATGTGACTTCTGTTCATTTAAAAATTGTGAGGTGGTTATCATGTGAAAGTTTGGGACTTGGTGTGAAAAGGCATTTAGTGTCGAGGGTTAATTATGGTTAATTAGCATGGGTGGGTCTCATTAAATAAGACTTGTGCAGATGCTAGTCACACTTTTAAAAGAATAATTTGGGATAAAGACTGGGGACCAATCATCCTTTTGGTGAAGGAAAAGAGGGCACTACACCAACTCACAAAGCAGAGCTAATGATTAAAAAAAAGAAAGCCTCAGGAGTTAAACTTGTGAGAAACACTCATAAAAAAAGAGGAAGAGTCAGGCATAAGAAGCAAGGCGACAGTTAACAGGGCGATTTTCATTCTCTTTGATTTTCCACAGAGTTATTGGATACACGATGCGCTGTCCCTCTGGAAAACAAAGCCATGTTTCTTCTGCTGCGAGCTGTCATATGATAGTTTGGGGTGGGGGTTGGGGCCATTTGTAAGGAATGATGCCACATGAGGGGAAAAATACATTCACATGCAAGGATTGTACACCACAGATTTATTGGATAAGTACAGGCTTCGGCGCTTTCCCTGGTCATCACTCTTGAGGTGCAGTTTATGCCACCAAAAAGCTTCCATTATAGACTTCGAACCATGCCATTTACCTTTCCATGAAGACGCCATTTTTACTTTCACTTCATAGGCAGTCAGCACTAAACTAAAAAAGTGACATCCAAAATATTAGGATTTAAGGAAAAGGCACAACTGTGCATGTTTAACTACTTCCACAACATTTAGGTCAGCACCTCGCGGGAAATAAAAAGCTCTGAGCTTATAGTTTAGGACAGAAAATTGAGGGCATCTGAAATGTGAAAACACCATTCCCATTCCTCAGCAGGATGTGGGCTGCATCTCGACAAAATATCTAGCGCTCCACTGAGGCAATCATCGCTATATGAGGTGACATCATCCCTTGGGCCCTGAGCCCTGTGAGCCAACAGCAACCGGAGCAGAGCTGTAATCATCTTGGCTGACGTCTAGAGCAGCCAACCTGCGGAGGAGTAGAATCGTGGCACTCCACGGCACAAAGCCCTGAACCAATTGTTTGATGCAGGGATGATACTTCAACAACCCCCTTCTTCTTCTTCTTCTAGAGATAGACTGCCAGCCTCCCAGTCCCTCCTTGTCCCTGAGCTCTGGATTTCATGGCTCATTTACAGGCATCATCTACATTCCTCAGTGATGTGATTTATTGATTGGCTGGTTACTGTGGTCTCTGTATCTGTGCCACTTCTGTAGCCAAGACTAAAATAAGTGAGGGACTGGAGGAACAATCGAGTTATGAAAAGCGTCTGTGTGTGTTTCCTTGGGGAAGCCGTCTATATCAGTCTTCGGAGGCAGGGACGAGCAGAAGAGTGTACCGCGACACAATATTGTTGCGCTGCTGCCCAAATGAGGTTCAGTTATATCAACGCAATCGTAGACTTACGTAGATCTCATTGTGGTCAAAGCGGTTCTTCAGGTTCTCGAGGAATGAGTCTTCAGACAGGGGTTCTAGGAGGACCATGTCGCCAACCCCAATCATGTTGTCTAGAAGTGACGTCTTCACCTCCATTTTGGCTGCAGGTGTCCCCCCCTGTACACAAACACAGAGGAGAGAAGAGACACATTAAATACAGTAAATTATAAAGATGTGTTTTTGTGAGAAACACTGGTTCAAGAAACAAATCACTTTATTACACCTATTAGGCCATTATGTTCGGGTTGTTGTCCCTTATTTGTGAGGTCTCCGCCAATGTTTTTTAAGAGGCATTCTCTGATCAGAAAATAAACAGTCCTAAACTTAGCCAAGGCAAATAAACTCTGGGGTGGACATGTTTGTACAGCAGTGGTTTGACTCCAGGGGAGGAGCGGGGCCTTTTGATTGGTTATTCAGTCTTGTTCTCCTGTGGCATGTGAGAATGTCCCATAGGCAATTACATAACTAAGGAACTTTGCCCTTGACCTCTGGGTGTCTGCTCAGCTGGAATCTGCTCCTGTTTCAGGGCTTCTTATAAATCAAAGAAATAGCCCCCCAAAACACTAAACTGCTTCATAGCTTTTTTTTTTACCCCGCTTGCTTGTTGCAGCAATATAATATTTGTGGAGTGTAAAGGATCTGGGCTGGAGTGAACCCTGACAAAGACACTGCTGGGGGTAGCAGTTTTCAGTCCAGTGTTGCCTCCCATCTCCTTTGGGGCTGTAATCCCAACGGTATAGGGCTGGAGATAAAAGAGGGGCCTGGGATACATTCAGGACCTTGATACAGGGCTTTGCTGTACTAAAAACCCAATGTCTGCTGTTGTGACAGACAGATGAGGCCATGCAGTCATCTATTGTTCACTGCTCTCTTAGTATAGATGTCTTTTTTTTTTGCATAACCAGAAAGACATGCTGGCTGGTACAGAACACAAATATGGCAAAGCTACATATTCATAATCCACTCCGATATGCTTTTCAATAAATAAAACACAGACGTGAAATTAGAAGAGGCCCTGAAATTAGCTAACATTTGACACTCTGAAAAACCCTGTCTGCGGGGAAATATAAAAAAGTCTGTATAGATTAATATCGCACAAATATGTGATGCAGACACAGATGTGGCAAGTTCATGTTTGGGGATTAAACAACTGGATTAGAGGGTAATACAGTATGTGATCTGAAACAATTGGTGGACAGCCAAAAGAGGACGACTCGAAGCTCCAGCATTTCAGCACAAAACCCTCACTTTGCCTCCAAGGCACAGCCGCCTATCAGCTCTCAAATCAACTTTTTGCAGCAACTTAGGAGCAGCATGACATTCCTGAAAATATGGATTCCCTGTGTAGACTTCCACTTCACTTTTTCCCCTGGCTTCTGCTCCCCTGCAGGGCACAATGTTATTGGCCCATAAAGAAGTTGCCCGGCTCTTGGTAGGAGGCAAGATTCAAATTCCAAAACGACTCACTCCCCCACTCAGCATGAAAACAAATCTTGNAAAAAAAAGGTGGGCCGAGACAGATGGGCAACAATGTTGAAAAATCACTGATGTTCTTTTGCAATTAAGACATTTTAAATAAGAGGCTGCAACGCTGCAAAGACACCAACAGCTCGATCTTGACTCAGAGGGATGTAGGAAGCAGGACTGTTGTCAGCCCACAGTCCAGTGAGGTCTGTTGCTTTGTGCCCGCTGACGAGTGCAATGTGCCTGTCTGATGGCACTGTGCCAAAACGTTCCCACTGACGGCTCATGTCTTGCTGTGGTTGTCTGCAGTGCAGTTTTAAATCAAGTTACATCCTTTTAACGTAGCTGCTGATTCTCTGGAGGGATGAAACAACAATCACCTGCTCTGTGAGCTGCAGCATTCCAGGTTTCTTTCTTACTCTCAACAGCGCCGAGAATTACATTAGTTTAAAAAGACAGATTAGATTCAAGAATTTTAATCCCTACATGTAAATAAACTCAAATTCACAAACAGTTAATGACTGAATATTGGCTGTCCAGAGCATCCGAGAGTGTGTGTATTGGCCTGCCACAATCAATATTGGTCAAACCAATTACTACAAAGTAGTTAACTACCCAGCTACTGCAAACTAACCGCCTGACAGTAAGTGCATAGACATGCTACACTGAAAGTCTGGTATGAACAAACAAGAGTTTAAAGGACAGTGAAAACAGATGCTGAAGCCTCTGGGTGACCTGGGGGAGAACACTATGTGTCCACGTCGCCCGAGTGCCTGTGCCAGTCTGACCAACAACATATTGCATCTGTCTGCAGCCTGGATGCCGGATGCCCTCAGCTCCTCTGCTGATAACCCACTACCCCAGATTTGGAGCTGGCTTCTAGGCAGCCAGTGACACAATCCCATTAATAAGAGTTGCCGCCTGCTGCTAACTGTTGTACTGGATCCAAAGGGGCAGAATGAGAGAAAACCTGACAGCCTTGATTAAACTCAGGGGATTATCCTCACTGCTGAGTGGTAGAGAGATGAGGAATATAACCAGTCTACGTTGGAAGAAAAACACTGTTGTTTTGTGGTTTGCCTCAACGTACAGATGAAGGACAAAAAAAACCTCCCACTGTTATTACGATTTTGGACCTATTCAGTCTAAATCAAAAAAGACCCTTGTACGGACCTTTGGCGAATTACTCTTAGAAACTGGATTAGAAGTGTCCCGCTTTATCAATCCCTCTGATGCATTTTGCATCAGAGAGATTGATTAAATCTCTTTGATGCATGTTCAGGAGACAAGCATCACATGCGCCCACATGGTTTAGCTGCTATTAATCTCAAACCTAATTCTCATGAATCAGTGATGTAGCAAAACTTATGGTCAAATGCCCTCGTCTGGATGCATGTGTCACCTTCACCGACTGCGCTGTCCAAAATCTGACTGACACGGCAGCAGATGGGAGCGGTTTACACATCATTTAGGTTTGGCACATTAAATGCTAACCTAATGTACCAAACGCATCAAAAACATTTAGATACTGTTAAAAAAAAAAAAGGGCTGGATCTGGATGGAGACTTTGCTTTTCTTTGCAACACTCGCAAGAATGACGGGAACACGTAGTGGCAAAATGGAAAGTGTTTTGATAGGATTCCCTAATAATTACTTTTTTCTAGGACTTCCTGGTACAACTCTGCCATTATTCATCATCATCTATCAGCAACATAAATTCCACATAATACCTGCCACTGGCACTAAGCACCCCCCGCCCCCTCCCCTCCCCTTGGTGTCACGCAATATGCAGCATGCTGGTAAGATCACCTAGAGCACACTTTGAATGTCAGGAGAAGGGCACTACTGAGTCCTGTTTTGATCCTACATACAACATACAGTCACAGAATCAAATTCTAAATTGGAGTTTCATCTATAATTCCCACAGATTAAAGTGTTGTATTTAGAAGTTGCTCAACGGAAAAATAAAAACACCAGTGAGAGATTTTATCATGAAAAGTCCGATATTGATGCGTGTGCTGGAGCTGGGATTTTAAATGCATGTAACCAACAATATTATGGAGACATGCTTTGCTTTCCTGCCTCCGACACTGACCTAGATTTCCCAGCCAGGTCAAGCTAGGAGGAAAACATGAAAAAAAGACCATTAAATGTGCATATATTATTTACAGGCCCTAGACTGAGGCCACGTGCTCTTTTCTGGTCTCTAGCAAGGAGGAAAAGTCACTCAAGCAAAAGTCAACAGCCGGGCAGACATTCACATGCAGGCAAAACACATAAGTGGTGAAAATACTAAACATGGAGCCAATAAGCCAGCTGTCACTTGTTAGGATGCATGTACTTGATTAAAAATAAAGCCGCTCAGAGTGGCTATCACTTTTGAAATGGTCAATATTTTCATCCAACAAAGCAAGCTTGCAGCCCACAATGATGATGCGGTCTGAGGGAAAGCAAACGGGTATTGTGTGAGCTACACTGAGAGATGATTGGCGTCATTCTACCTTGGGAGCGGCTGTTTGAGAACACAGTGGCGTCTATGTGCAAACAAATGATAATAAAATCTATTATGCTGCGTAATAGTCTGTAAATTCCCCGCAGATCAAGCCGGTCTTGTCACGGGGCAGGAGAGTCACAACATCACAGGCTGCTGGCAATGATGGAGATTAAAGCCCTCCCTAATGGAGCAGCAGCGGGGCATGGGGCTGTGCCAAAGCGCGGGCCGGAGCAGAGAGGACAGAGGTTTAGGAGGGGCAGGGAGCGAGCCGCTGCCTGAGAAAGATGACCTGGAATCCGGAGTCCTCAACGCCGCTCTAGGTGCACATCTGTGGAGAGTGTGTGAGCAAAGCAAAGGCTGGCACACGAGCAAACTGGCAGTCAACCCCACTTGCAGGCACACTAGAAGACTGAAAATGTTTTTTGGAACAACTTGCACTTAATGACTGCTATTTGATGATTTCTGTCTTCTTTCAAAAGTGCACACATTTGCGAGTGAAACAGAGCTTTCGTGCCACACAACCATCCCGCCTGGTTAAACATAAACCTGTAACCCAAACAAACACTGCGCTTTATTTACAATACAGCTCAAACAGCAGGGACACATCAATACTGGTAGATTTGCAAAACATGAGCCTACAGCTGGTAATCAAAATGACAAAGGGATCAAACAACCATACCATAATTAATCCACTAAGCATACAAAACCTTCATTGAAAAGAGACCAGCTGACTGACAGGAAAAACTGTCTGGTGTTTTAGCGTTAAAAAAGGCCCTGAAAACATTTTTTTCTTAATCAGCTTCTGACCATGAGCAAAAGGCATCCTACATGATGACAAATTAATCTGCCAACGTTGGAACAGTTCTGCTAATGTCAAAGCAGATTTCTGTATTTGGGGGTTTTGTGTTCCTCGCTTTTTGGAGTTGGGAGGGCTCCGTTGGAAAATGGCGATGCACCAATCAGGTTTTAGCAACATTTGAATGAAAATGTGGAGATCAAAGGCCTTTTTCACAGCAGACACTTTGACTTGTAAAGGCCTGATAACGTCCTGTGTCATAATTGTCTGCAAGCCATTCCTTTTTAGTGGAGCAGTTTATACTAAATAAAAGTGGATGTGTGCAGTATAGCTACAAAGCTATAGTAGCTTCCTCCATTTTGGACTCTCCATTCCCTCAAAGGTCAGCACTGTCAAGACGGCTTGCTATTGCTCAATGGCGCAAATTTGTGGGTCAAAGTTCCCCCAAGTGGAGCTTGATGTGAATTTGTGACTGTGTTTTACTTATTTTCACAAAGAGAGCAGAGTAGTGTTTGTCATCCCCCCCTTCTCTTTATACGCAATGGGGCATAAGTATGCTAAGATGTCCCTTATGCATACTTATTTCCCTTAGTAGCATAAACACACTGTGAAAACCAAGTCCAATTTATGCAAGATGGATAGACCAGGTGGAAGCTATGAGCCTTTACCGCTGATTTCAACTTGCATTATGAAACAGGTGGCAGTCAACTTTGTACTCTGTACCTTTTCGCTCTTGCAGCTCCAAATAGCAATATGAGGCTGAACTGTTTGAATCCTGTAAAATTAGCTACAGAACACAAAGCATGCTTATCTCTGCACACAGTCTGCTTATAGTGCTTTAAAAGGAGATGTAGAGTGGAGTTCTACATAAAAACCTGCCTTTGGACTTTCTGTTTTGCACAATTAATATAATAGCTGTTGTACTTTAGCAGTAACAATCGCTGCAAAGCGCCCTAACCACTTATCAGCTATCAAATAAACGCACACAGGAGAACCCTGCAAGGTTACAATTTTTCACTGCATTATATAGTACATGAATACACTCAAATGTTCCCCATGCTGCTCCGAGTTAGCAGCTTCAGGGTCGTCTGCACCACAGGCAGTCAAACACTTGGTCTGGCATGGTTTCCCATAAGTGAATGGAGAAAGCAGCTGTACTGGACTTAACAAAGCAACAGTGAGCTGAATCAAAACGTACAGCATTATTACTCTAGCTCCATGGGAAGGCAAAGGATGTGGATTTTAAGCAGTTAAGTTGAACGATTGGAAAATGTTCTGAGTCAGACAGCACAGGGGAAAGTGCTTTGTAGACTTGGAGAATGTGTGAATTTTACCCTTTCAACTCCAAATAAAGCAACAGAAAAATCTAGAAAATCCTCCTGTAAGAGAGGCTGATGAAGGCTTTTCATGGTCCAGTCAGGGGAGCTGCACATATGTGCCCCGGTCTATCTCTGTTGATGCAGGGCTAACACAAGACACACGCCTCACTACGCTAAGCTGCACGGGCAGACATGTGCAAACACTATTCATCACCATGGCGCTGACTGGGGGACTTTGGTCCTCTATACACACCACATTAGACCACAGCATCTCACCTGACAGTGTTCATGAGGAGGCTTTTGGCACTTTAAAAAAACCCTGATGCAACTTAAAGCAGGCTGGCCGACGAGCTCACACTGAGGAGAGCTACTAGAGCGCTCAACAGTCCCACACACTGTCGTCTTCCAAGTGTGAGCTAAACGGTTGTTACTTTTTCCAGGAGCCTCTCTGCAACTCTGAAGGCTCACCACACACACTACCTTTCACAGCCTTTCTTACATCACAGTTTGATCAGCGCGGGTAATAAAGTTCCCATCTGGTTTCCCCACTGAGACTCTGGCCAACAGAGGCGGGACATATTTGTGGAAAAACCACAAAGGGAAAGACACGATCCCTTTAAAANAAAAAAAAAGGTCTTATCTGATCCTCTTGGGATCTCCAAGTTCACAAATGGAATTAGGAGTTGAAAAACTGCAGGATTCAAAGTAGAGCCAAGCACAGAAAACGACCTTGCATCAAAAAAGGCAACCAAGCGACAAACTAGAACATTTAAAGCATGACAAGACTGTGACTTTGTAGCATTTCCACTGAATTCATGTTTTGAATCAGTTACGGCACAACACTGCAAATGTATGGGCATGCTCACAGTTTGAACTAAACTGCTTCATGCAAAAGAGAGAGAGAGGGAAAAATCTGAGTCAAAGTCAAGGTAATACTTCTGTTTAGACTGAGTCCAGTCAGCAGTTTCTACAGGCCTTGACTCATGCAAATCAGAGCTGCTGTTTCCAGTTAGAAAATGCAGACATGTTTGATTTTAAGTAAGCCACAGTAACAAAAATATTACATGCACTTAAAAAAAACTTTACAGAAAACAGTTTCAGCAGCACACATTTCTCCTATTGTATAACAATTTAGTCTATTTTCATCTAATGCAACAACTGCGTATTTTAACATTGCAGTATGATGTAGCTTTTTCCTACATCTACTGTAGTTCCTCTTCCCATAAGGCGTTCCTCTCCTTCTTTGATTTTATTACTTTCAGGCTGGATCCCACAGGGGACATCCCAGCAGAGAGAAAGCAGGTCAACTCTGACAAGAAGGAACTTTGGGATGTTTCTCACAGAGGTGAATAGTTTTATTCATGCGGTCCATGCTGAGCAGTAATTTATTCCAGTCAGCGGCATTAAGATCTCTTAAAACCAGGGGCGTACCGGAGGGTAAACCCACGATCAGTCAGTTTATCCACTTTTAAAGCTGACATTGATCTTTTTTTTCTTTTCTTTTTTTTTTTTACATACCATAGATCCAAGCGTATCCACGGATCATAGTGTACATAATGTAAGGATATAATTTTAATGAAATAAGATGGTGGTTGTTCTACTTTGAATGATCCCAAAGTGGAAGTCAGAGCTTACTGTTTCCATTCAGCCCTGCATAACTGAGTAAAACGCCCATTCCTCAGAGAGAGCTGTACATTCACACACTGTTCAGTTGTGTAATGATAAACTTTGATAAAAGTTGCATCCCAAACGACTGAACTGTGAAGGACAGCTGACACATCTGCTGCTGTCCTCTGCGCCGGGGTCTGCAGTGGTTAGACTCCCTTGGATTACAAAAATGGTGCTTAAACCAGCAGATGTAGGCAATTAGCGGGCACTCTTTTCATTAACACCGCCATGGTTTGGATGAAGAAAGACACAAAGCAGCGAAACTTAACTCGGACATGCTCAATCCGAGCAGTTTTATCCTTCAACTATTACAATTCGTTCACAAAGAAAAAGAAAGATAAACAAAAAAAAGCCCAACCCCCTCCTGCACGAAGACAGGAGCAATGAATGAGTTGGGAAGCAGACGCTCTTAAAGACTATGCGAAGTTAACTTTGGAGAAAAGTTGCAGCGAGTGCAACAGTGTAACAAATGTGAGCCCAAAGACAAGAAAGGACTCGCAGTCGTTACATTCAGCACTTAGCCAAGTAACACAGCATGTCAAACTTGCCTCTTTATCTCTGCAAGAGTTGCTCCCCCTCGTCCTAAATCCACTCTACGGACAAAAGTAGGATCCCAGAGGTGATTCTCCAAGTCTGGAGTGGCTCCTGAACCCCTTCCCCGCTGTCTTCACTTCAACTCGTGTCGGCTGCGCTGGATGAGGCTGAACGTGGCTCTCATCCGGATCTCAGCACTTTGAATGGAGCTCTGGATGGACTTGAGAGAGCAGGGTCCGCCGGGCGTAGGGAGTGGCTGGAGCGGCGTCGCTGGGTTAGTCCAGCGTCCCCTAATCACCTCCAGCGCGGGGGGGAGGAGGTGGGATGGTGATGCCTTCAAATGCTGTCGGAAATATTGCGATTTATTTTTTTGTTGTCCGCACGAAGCGCTCGTCATGAATCACACTGTGATTATGTGGATATACAAAGCTTTCCCCAACATTAACCACAACAATATTAAATATTAAAGTTCACATACAAACAGCAACTACGTATTTTAAATCTTCAGTGGGCCAGAGGGTGGCTTTTACTTATGAACGAGATACTTAAATTAATGAATACATGGTGAATGTAGGATGGAGAAATGGACTGATAACTTAAGGTAAAGTTATGTATTTTAAAATATTTTATTAGCATATGTAAATAATAGGAATTATTAGACTCAAATTTTAATCTTTGTCAAAAAAAAAGGGGTGGGGGGGTAACTTGACCAAACATGTTTAAAGAAGTTCCTGGAATCAGAACCAAGATTTACGAGGTAAACACTAACGCAACATCAAAGTTTTCCCTTCATCCCATTGACAGACACACCGTCCACCCGACAGCACAACATCCCCCTCCTGTGTCTTAATACTAGATAGCAACGACTTGTTGACCCATTGTTTGATGACACTAACTTTGGGTCAGTTTGGTGTGTTAATAGAGGGTTAAAACGCATTTCTGACGGCTGGGAAACTGATCCTATTACAGTTTTACTGGAGGACTGAAACATTTCTTCTTCTCATTTACCCGTTTACGAAAGAAAATTACTTCGAGTTGTACGGGGGGGTTAATTTACAAGCATTGCCGTTATATTAGTCCATCCTGCTTAATAGGCAGATGAACAGTGCAACCATATTGCTTTAAATACTAAAGTCGCTGGTAAATTTACAACGATTATTTCACTCCAACAATTTATTTCTCAGTTTTTAACAGTTTGTGAACTCCGCTCCCCCCCACAAGTGTAATGACCCACATAGATTTCGTGGTAATGCGCATGCGCAGTTGCGTCTATAATTTCATTTTCCCTGGAAGTGATTATATTGGAGTCCAGCGGTATTAGTTTTTATTTCACGGACTGTTTTTGCTCATAAAGAGGATTTCGGTGAGTTGCTATTTGTTTTTGTGTAATGTAATTGGGCGGTGGTCGTAGATATTTAAGCTTTTTATGGCACTGCGTCAGGAATATAAAGACAGCTGAAGCTGGCTGTAGTTGTTGCTAGCTAGCTAACACTAACGTTACCCGGTGGAGGCAAACATCCAGGTTGACTCTGTCTGGCTTTAAAATGTTAAAATCTTTAGTGTCACTCTTTGTGCCACTTTGTCAGATCTTGCTTAGCCAATAATTTAGAAAATATATATTAGCTTAACTAACGTCCTGTCTTTTGATAGATTCGCATCAGAACACCGGTAGACAAACGTCCAAGACTGTTGCCATGAATACACAGTTTCTATCCGGTCTGAGGTTAGCATAACGTTAGCATTGGTAGCTAGGTTGGGTAGCTCTAACTGTAATGTAAATTGACGTAAAAAGTATCATATGCCCAACAGTCAGTGATCATTATATAGTCCCCCAAAATATCTCAGGCAAAGAAGTAAAGAAGACGGCTAATGTCTGGTTTGTTTTACCTCTCACTGCATGTGTGATTATACTGTAGCGTTCGGTTCATTAACGTTACATCCACTATGCTAACTCCAGCGTCTTATTTTCAATGTAGAAAAACCTGGACTTATTTCCTTTCCCTTTTGTCTACCAGAGTGTCTTTTATGAGTAATCAAAGGCAGCAGAAGCCTACGCTAACAGGCCAGCGTTTCAAAACCCGAAAAAGAGGTGAGAAACTTAAAGGCATCACGCAGTTCTGCACACCAACTAGAATTAAAACTATCTTATTTGCATCATCTTTGTTGGTACTTTTCCAAACAAGCATAGCTAGGTCTCCATCTGGTTCCACCAAGAACACCTGCTTAATTGTCTTCCAGCTCTTCATAGTACTGACCTTTCTATCCAGCACCTGGCCTGCTTACAATCACAGACACAAGAATATGGTGTTGTAAGGTTTGATCACCAAATACCATGCCTATTTGTTCACTGTCTGGACATTTTAATTGCCACTTTGCATACGAAAGAAAGGTGTTTGGTCCAAATACTGTTGTGTAGCAAATAAATTTAGTTTATAAGGTGTTATTTTTTTTACTGGCACTAAGAGAAGGCACACACAGTAAGTAGACTTATCCAAAATGCCTTACACAAGGATGAGAATACGCAAATCTATCTAGTGGCAGGGATAAACTCAAGTAAATGTCTGTCTTTTCAACAGATGAGAAGGAGAGGTTTGACCCTTCCCAGTTTCAGGAAAGCATCATACAAGGTCTGAACCAAACTGGCACTGACTTGGAAGCTGTCGCAAAGTTCCTCGATGCCTCTGGTGCTAAGCTTGACTACCGACGCTATGCTGAGACTCTGTTCGACATCCTGGTGGCTGGTGGAATGCTGGGTAAGTTGTTTCATATTTGTTTTGCCTTTACAAAAAAAACCATTTTGAGTAGCAATTATGCCTAAGAAGGCATTTTTCTAGTGGAATTATCGGTTTTAAGGTAATGAAGTCGGCCCATTGTACAGCTGAGCACTATATGTGTCATCAGACTAATAGTACCCAGGAAAGTTTTTATATTCTTCATTCAGTTTTATTCAACTGTAGACTCAAAATCATGCAAAGTAAAGCAACTCATGTGTTTCTTTTCAGCCCCAGGGGGTACCTTGTCGGATGACGTGACCTGTACTGAGTTCTGTCTCTTCAAAGCACAGGAGGACATGGAGACCATGCAGGCATATGCACAGGTGAATATCAGTAGTTCTGTTCAGTTTTCATTGTTGCCACAGGGAAGTTAAGAATCTAATATTTCAGTTAGTGTAAATAATGATGTTTTGTGTTTCCTTTAGGTCTTTAACAAGCTCATCAGGCGTTACAAATACTTGGAGAAAGGGTTTGAGGAGGAGATTAAAAAGGTTTGTTAAAGGCGTCTTTACAGGAACACACAGTACCTGTTCAGGTCATGTTTCTGAATTCATGACTATTTTATTCCAACTCAAATGTAAAAAAAAAAAAGTGAATATGTTTGACTCAATTCAGTCTACAGGATTGTGTTGTGTTTGCTGTTTGGCAGCTGCTGCTGTTTCTCAAGGGCTTCACAGAGTCTGAGCGCAACAAGCTGGCCATGCTAACAGGAATTCTGCTGGCCAACGGCAATCTCTCTGCGTCCATTCTAAGCAGCCTCTTCAATGAGAACCTGGTCAAAGAAGGTACCTACCTCTGGGCGTGCCTAGTTGTGTTGTTTGTTGTTTCACAGTTAAGAGCCACAGGTAGAAGTAGTTGGACTAAGATGAAATGATAAGATCTGAAAAGAGGGGAGAATCATCTCATTCCTTCAAATTAATCTTGAAAAACAAAACAATACAAAATAGTGGGGGGGTTTCTTTACCTCTTTGATACCTGTGATTGATTTTTTTATGGCAAAAAACAGCATAGTTTCCTGCTGTTGCTTTTTCTCCCAACATCTGTCTTTAAAATGCATAGCTTATTGTCTCCTTGATGATTTCCTAACAATTATCAAACATTGTAAGGGTAAAAGTTAACATAAATGTACGTACCAATGCATGCCTAAATGCTTTACAGTTATTGTCTATAAGTAGCAGAGGGATAAGCAATCATGCCAAGTGCTGAGACACTAACCAGACTCCAGAAACAGTTCATTAATCAGCCCATTTTCAGATATTTGGAAGTGAAAGGAAAGTAAGGAATGAAATCTTTGTTAAGTCCATTGTTTAAAAAGCTGCAAACTGGACAGCCCACAATTTCCAAATCCAAATCTAGTGCAGACTGCGCTATAATGGAGCAATGAGACAAAGTGTCAAAACCAATCTATGTTTCTGAGTTGTATATAATGGAAAAGCAGTAAATGCCTATAGTCATGTCTGATATCAGTGGCATCTGAGAAAGATGCACGAAGCATATAAAATGCTTATTAACTCTCAGGATTTCTGAGTCATTCAATTAAGGAAATGGAATTGTTCCTGCACTGCATAATCCCTGTTGTGCATTTATGATGGCTAGATGTTTTATTTGTTTTGTTTTTCCTTTGGCTGTTTGTTTTGCTCTTGTTAATTACTTACCAGGAAAGTGCCTTTCTTTCTGAAACACGAGTATAGTAAACATTATCCTTTGCAATTCCAATGACGAGAGCATTTGAAATCATTGACTGCACAAATTAAATATTTTGGAGAAACCTCCATAAACCACTGTAGCTACTGTCAGTTGGCAGTCACAAATGCACACAACTTGATCCCAAAGACAGGCAAACTGGCTGAGCTACCCTCAAAGAACTAGTGTCAACAAAGGGCAACTGATCAAACTACAGTCCAACCAATACTGGATTTTGGTGAACTGAATTGGTGAACCAAGAATTGTGACAAAAATATGTACTGAGTGGGACATTTTCTAGTTAAAAATAAGCTTGTTATTTCTCTCTGGTGGACAAATGATGTAACTACCTCAAATATATCGGCCAACATGCGCCGATACCCATATATCTGCACTAAACTTGCGTGCTTTACCTGACATCACTTCATGACCAAAGTTGCACTTGAACCCCTCACAAAGACTTCAGCTGACATATACACACATTTTACACCCGCATGAGAGGTGTTCCTGATCCAAAAATGAAAACCAGCATTATGGTAATAAGACAAAATAAACTAGTATATCATGTGTGTGAATATGTTTAAATGGTCTCATTACATTGTCTTTTGCTTATCACAGAAAAAAAAACAGACTGTAAAAACTGTGGCTGATGGACGGCTTCACCCCGCCCGATGATCGCCTTTTGGCTTAATTTATAAGGGCCCTTAAACCGTTATGAGAGATGGGAGGGAGCTGTCGTCTATTTCATGTTTGCAGAGTTTGTCTTTGAAATGATGTCCACTGAAATCATATTATATTTTTTAGATATAGATGCATATTTAATACACCTGGGGTCCAAACACGTTTTCTTGACTGAATCATCATTTTTTTAGGCATTGTTCCAGTTAAAACCTGTGTAATCGCATCCTGTGGAGTTGTTTACCGACGAATTACTCAGGCCTAACTTTATCCTGGCAGGTCTGTTAGCAACAGCTGACACATCTTCATGCATTTGTTCAGGTGTTTCGGCATGCTTCGCTGTAAAACTCTTCAAATCCTGGCTCTCTGAAAAGGACATCAACTCTGTTGCTGGCAGTCTGCGAAAGGTTGGCATGGACAACAGGCTCATGGTGAGAATGACATCTCAGACACACAAAACTTTACAGGGCGAAGATGAAGCATTGTGCTTCCCAGTGCAGTGAGGGTGCACTCCAGATAAGATTGTTTGTTCGATGAAAATAGAATGAATAATCTGCATGAATTTAACAAAGATCTAAGCTATTGTGGCATCCAATTAATGAACAAAGGCGTCTTGATTGCTGAAGATGTATTTGATTCAATATTTGACTGTGTGCTTTTTCAGGAGCTGTTCCCTGCCAACAAGCGCAGTTGCGAGCACTTCTCGAAGTACTTCACAGATGCCGGGCTCAAGGAGCTTTCAGACTTTGCCAGAAACCAGCAGTCCATAGGTGCTCGCAAGGAGCTGCAGAAAGAGCTTCAGGAGCAGATGTCACGTGGGGACCCCCTCAAAGATGTAAGCCTCGCTAGTTTTTCAGCTCCTTTTACATTAACTAAGTCCCCCTCTGTGTATCACACCACTGAGGGTAGCACTTAAGATTGCTTTCTTCTTAACCTCTGCCCCCTTTTGTCTTGAGGAGCACTGCGGAAAAGGATGCAGCGAATCAATGACAGGTTGCTGAAATTCACTCAACCTGAATATATTATCCGCTCCTGCAAGTCTCTGTATCCTGCCAGGGTTCTCGTACCTCACACTTCAGCAGGATTTGATAAGCAATAAGCCTCAGCGTTTGCTCGCCATGGTTTGCCTGCTTTGCCAATAATTTGTGTTCCATCTCTGGGCTCGGGTCTTACAGATCATCGCGTACGTCCGAGAGGAAATCAAGAAGAACAACATCTCCGAGCAGACGATGATTGGACTAATTTGGTCCAGTGTAATGAGCTCCGTGGAGTGGAACAAGAAGGAGGAGCTAGTCACAGAACAAGCCATCAAACTTTTAAAGGTGACACCTCTGTTAAATGGCTCTGCTGTTTTTTGACTGTGTGGCCGTCATGACAACACGCTCGGAAACGAGAGATCTAAAGAAACTTGGGGATGTCATTCTTAAATTGTGCCTTAAAGATGTTTAAAAATCCAGGCAGCTGTAGGCTTTGAACTGAGAGGTTTTTTTGTACAACTGTAACTGTAATTTTCCCTGTTTTACGTTCTCAGCAATACAGCCCACTGCTGAAGGCTTTTACCTCCCAGGGCCTCTCTGAACTTACTCTTCTGCTGAAGATCCAGGAGTACTGTTATGACAACATCCACTTCATGAAGGCCTTCCAGAAAATAGTTGTACTGCTCTACAAAGGTTAGTTATCTGTGTGCATAAGGCTTCTTTTTCCATCCTCACGTTTGTGAAAAAGGTTCATTTTCTAGTGGGAAGCAATGTAGGCTGCCAGATGCAGAGCGCTGCCAGATGGCCAGAGATTATAGCCAAAAGTTTGTCTGGATCGATGTTGCCAACCTGCCTGGCGACATTTGTTCTCCAAGCACCTGCGGACGCATTTGTGCTGTTGGCTTGATGTTGAATGGAATTTTATTAATGGTTATTTTTTTGTATGTTCTTGTTTTGTTTTTTTAAAGCGGATGTCTTGAGTGAAGAGGCAATTCTGAAGTGGTACAATGAAGCCCACCTAGCCAAAGGAAAGAGCGTTTTCCTTGAACAGATGAAAAAGTTTGTTGAATGGCTCAAGAATGCAGAGGAAGGTAAGAACCTCACAGTCTCCTTTTTTTTTTTCTCTGTCTTTGTCAGTCCGTGTTTTTTGTTCTACCTCCCACAACCAGAAAAAAAACGTGGCAACGGTCCCACTTTCAAATTAAATGACATTGGTGGTGATGCTTAGTGTGCGTCAGTGTTTGAGCATGGTGTTTTTCTTTTCCAGAGTCCGAGTCTGAGGAAGAAGAAGCAGACTGAGGACCTCTAGCTATAACTACCATCTTGATTTGTATTTTTACATTAACATAGCACCAGATGCAGTAGAATGATTTGTTACAGAAGTCTGTCTATATTTAATTTTTTTTCCTTTTCTATTCCCTACCTCCTCATATCTAGTTCAATTGTAATGTAAGGGCTTTAATATTGTTTTTATTTCCAACATGTTTTCTGTCAGAATCAATACTTGTACTTTCTTTATACTCCTTCAGGAGCCGGTCACAGTGCCACATTTAGCTAAAGAGATCAAAACCCCTTTCATGTAATAAAGGGCGACTTTTTTTGGATAGATGGTTCCCTTTAAAATTAGCCAGTTTGAAGGCATATTTCACAGCTATTGTATTTAAACCTGGAACTCTTATTTGCCAGAGGTCCATCTGTGCAGCCATGACATCTTGGTCCTCTGAAAGGCAAACTGTTTTTGTAACCTCACTTTACATTTCTGCCAATTATGTGACAACATAGATTTTTTTCTTTGCCAGGTTTTACATTCTGTCTCCATTATTGGTGATGCAGATGTGCCATTTCAAACGGCAATGGTGATGATTTATTTGTTCTATACATCTTATGTTACAGAACCATGCTAGCTTTGTTGTTTGTTTTTTTCCTTTACCATACAATTTGACTTTTTAAAATAAATGGAAATGAATGGTTTTCATTACTGCTGTGTTTACTATTACATGTTGTCACATCAAATAACTATTTTAGTGTTATACAATTAGAAGAAATTAATAGAACATTTCAGTCATATACACACGTCAGGCATGGAAAGTTTCTCGTAGAAATGAAGGGAAATCCATCTGTTGTATCGCAGATCAACCTGCGTTCCCTCAAAATTTTTCCATTGGTTGATCTCCTCTAGCCTCACCTAATCAAGTAATCAAGAAAGGCAGCCTAGCATGCGTGACCTGAGGTGCAAACAACCATCTCATTCACCTCACTCCTATCCCACTTTAAATGGTAATTATGGCTCAGTCAAGCATGCAAAAATGAGAGTGAGATGGTGATTCAAGATGTTATGAAAACGGAGGTCCACGCACATTCATTACGACAAGTCATTTTACAAAGTTAAAAAAAAAAAAACCAGGACGCTCATTTTAATGCTATGCTGCAAAAACAAATTCAGAATTTTGAGTGCATATTTAACCTCCAGCCTGGCCGGCGTTTTTAGTTAAGTTTAATTGTCAGGAAACTTAGTTTTGATTTCCCCAACCAATCAAAATTTCTTTCATATTTTTTACATCGGTGGGCCTGCGCTTTAAACAGGTGTTGAAGTAAGACTATTATCTTTTCCTCTGGAAAGGATCCATTCATGCATCTTTGTGTATCTTCCAGAGGGAGATTATTCACTTCTGTAGCAGCTATCAAACAGACAGTTACCCCGGCCTTGAACACACTGGACGGGCAATGGTATGAAGTATGACCTTAGCACGTAGAATGGGTGAAGTAGTGTAAGTCGGCATGCATATTACAAAGGAATATACTGTACACTACAGCAGAGCACAAAGAGCATTATCGATTGATAATCAGTTTCACTCAGTACCAACAGATGGCAGTAAGTCCTTAAGAGATGCTTCCTGCTATTAAAGCCTTCCACAGTTTAAGAGTCAAACTCAAAGAGAAAATGGCATTTTGAAGAAACCAGACTAGAAAGTATTAGAGACAGGCAGAACTACAAAGTATCCGACACGAGTATTTTCTCTGCCTCTCTGTCCCAGGAGGATTCGTTTGCCTTTTGGTTTTATTTAGTCGCTCTAAAGAACATGAAACAATTTGGGAGAGTGACATCCCGGCAGGGGGAAACACGGCTGCTTTTGAGATTTGTGTGTGTGTGTGTGTGTGAGAGAGAGCGCATTTGATGTGTGCCGTGCTGAATGGCAATGAT
>NTHP01000348.1:164174-190339 GCA_003416845.1 Oplegnathus fasciatus | reverse complement strand
CCCTCCTGTGCAAAGCATTGGTAATACCATCTTGGTGGGACTGTTATCTGCTTGTTACCAGTGCTGCCTCACTTCACACCACACACTGAGAGCTCCTCCCTGCGTGTCATTTTGTACAGGCACTGAGCATAGCTGCATATTGAAGAAGGCTCTGGTATAATGAGCTGCGCACACCGTGCCCTGACACACGTGTTTGTTTTGCTCATGGCTGCCATTTTTAAGCAATTGCATTATGCTGCTGAATATACAGTAGGTATCCCCAGGCTCACCTGTTTCATGTCACAGGTGTAGCTCAAGGCGAGAAGATTGGTGGTGCTAAACATACTGTACAAGACAGACTTAAACAAGGCCAGAGGTGTCTGCATTCCCTCAGTGACTTTCTACACGTTTTCATCTCATCATCCTGCAGCATTCACAACAAAAAGTTATGTGGGATTTTTTTTTTTAGGATTTTGTAAGCATTTTTTTTTCAGTGATATGAAAAAATGTGTCAAAGAAAAACAGCAGAACAGAACATTGACTTCATTTATTTTTGGAAAAATTCTGTCTCAGTTAGACTTCCTGCTTGAACTGAACAGACCAGCACAATGTGCCAGGGAATGCCAGGGGAGTTGTGGAGAGCAATTATTCTGGATTTCACACTGCGGCTTTGGTCAGTAAACATGACTCAGACTGCAATGCAGAACTCATATGAATGATGTCAGAAAACAGAGGGAGACAGGGCAACGGTCCTTTTGAATGAGAAGAGAGAGACTTGAGATAATTACTCGGATTTTCAACAAAAAAACACCACCCCCCGTCCGACCGTGCCGTGATGTGCCGAGCACAAAAGATGCACTGTTTTTATTTTGGCCAAATTGCAAGTGATATCTGTTTGCTTTGCATTTCAAGCAGCATTCTGTCGCAGGTCAGTTTTTCTGCTCTGCTGCTTTTGTATTTATGGAAGACCACTCTCACGCTGGGCTTAGCACCCAGGTGAAATATGGAAGTGAGGATCAACATGTTGACTCACTAAATGCTGCCAATTTGCCCTCGGATCAATTTTTGCCTAACATCCTAAAGCAGCACAGCCTCCCAATCTCAATGTAGTCATATTACGGACAACTGAGCACCTCTGTGACAGGAAATAGCTGCTAAGCTCTTAAAACCAAGAGGGCTGAAGAGTTTTTGGGTTATAGGCTGACAGCCGCTGTTGTCTGTCAGCTGTTCCCACTCAGCTCATGTTGGTCTCTGTCCCTGGAGGTTACACTGCCATCCTCACCAGCTTTGTCTCCCGCAGGCAGGCGGCACATAGCTGCTTTTTTAATATTGTGGCCTGGAACCGTTATTCTCAAGGTTATTCATCATGTATAATACTCCTGTTTCAGAGGCAGCTTAATTAAAGATGACAACTATAGGTAGGAACCTTTTAGACCATGGCTGCTGCCTGACTGAAAGTACTGTACAGTCATTGGGCTTGGTTTCTGTGTACCTTAATCTCTATCTTATTGGCCTTGGGCATAATTTGCTTTAATTTGTAAAAAAAAAAAAAAAAATCCTGTGAAATTAAGGTAATAATAATAATATATATTATTATTACTATCTACAGTATGGTGGATAGTGCACAAGTGATTTTTAGTTGATCATCAACTCAACCCTTGAACTGACAAATGTGACATGGACATCATGATGTCAATTTGTTACTAATAGCATGTAGATGTTGCAGATAAATCACGTCACATAGTTTTCACATCTGTTGATTTGGCAATGCTGACAGGATCAATGCTGATCAAACCTTTCCATAGAGTGTGAGTTAGAATCACATCCTTTATGTTAGACTGGATGGAACCAGGCAAGAAAGCAACATGTTAGCAACAGATTTATTGTGGGTAAAGAAGATATAGATGCATATAGGTGCAACTGCAAGGGTGGGTGTGTCGTAATAAACTGCAAAGGCTGCTTCTTTTTATTTCTACCGCCTGAATATCTCAACTGAGATAGCCTTGACTTTATCACTGCTTTTCTATTTGCATGCCACTTTTCAAAAATCTGCTGGTCCCAGTAGTGTCGGCGAAATAAAAGGTGTTGCATTTGTTGCGAGATCGCACTATGTTTCTTTTAATAGACTTTTAATAGGAGAGCAACAGCAATCTGAACAGTGAGTAAAGGATAATTTCAAATGACCCTACTGTGGCTATTGTGCTCCTCCAGTACTTCATGCACATGCTATTTAAAAACTCAGGGGTGAAGGAAGCGATGCAGCCAGATAATGGCTTAGCTATCCTTTTAAAAGATCAGACAAGACAACTAAACAAACAGTGGAATCGTAAGGGTGAGCGCGACAAAATTGGGTGAAAGGAGTTATAATTGAAAGAGTGAAATGTGCAAGTTGTGCAGACAGGGTTCAGTGATCTGGTGGCCACCACAGCCTTAAATAAGAGCATCCTCACTCCCCCAAAGCCCCTCTGCCGGCTTATGGGGACCACACTGAGTCTGTGTAATGGCCTGGCTGTGAGAGTCCAGGGATTTAGCAGCTAGACTTGAGTCAACACTGAGGCTCATCACAAACATCATTACTTTCTCTTGGCTTGTCCTTTTCCCTCTTCAGTGGCCCAGGTCTGATAGCTGTGTACAAACGACTGGGAGCAAAGGGATGGATGGCCTAGTTTGATAAAGAATGATCGACTCAAGGGCTGCTATTTACTGGGTACGTGCTCGTCTCCGGCTCCATATCCAGAGGAAAAAAAGCTCTTAAGTGGTCTTGAGGAGCAGACGTTGTTACCGTCTCACCTGCTGCAGCTCATGTCGCTTACTCAAGAGTTTCCACTCATTATTCATACATCTAATCATGATCATCAGGGCCTACAGTAACAGGCCACTGCTGGAGGTACAGTAACTGCATTCAGTTGGAGCCGTGCAAGAAGTGAAAGGGAAGGGGTAGGGACTTTGACAGAGCCCTCGCGGGAACACCAAAGCTACATCACAACACTTTGGCTGTGACAAACCGCACTGATAACTTGCAAATGGAATGAAAGTTTGCATCTCCAGAATGTTTTTAACGAGTCTCCCTGGAGTGTGGCATAATGACTGTGGAACTCTGGAATAGAGAGAGAGAGAGAGAGAGAGAGAGAGAGTGTGTGTTAGGTCTGCATGCAGCTCTCAGCTTTCTTTTGCCCGTTTATGCACCAGCAGCTCTAGGGACTCAGACAGGCTGTGGAAAGACATGAAAAAGCCTCTTCAAAACTGTTTGTTTTTGTAAGGAATAGCAAAGTAGGGAGGAGGAATCCACTTAATATTAAATCACTACGTTCTTTTTCCAGTTACATAGCAAATATTCAATAAAACCCAGCCATACATAAAGAATATTGACATTTTCATGAATGTAATTAGCAAAACCTCACCAAGAACAGATTAGGCAAGCAACAGGAAAAGCTTTTTACAAGAGTATTTTCAAAGTTCTGAGTCTTTTGCACTTGAGGGTTACATGTAAAATGAGCTTTGTGTCTAAATATATATATATTTAACATCTCTTTCTCTAAATACGAAACCGATGAGAGTGATGCTTCCTGCGAAGAAGAACAGCTCATACAGGAGCAACAACATTAAATTGGACATAACTATGTAATTACTCTTTTTCAAGACTAATTTTCCAACATATAAAGGATTTCTTTTTTATAATCTTCCAACAAGGCAGGCAAGAATCAAGGATAGTAAGAAAAAAGCTAAAAAAAAAAAGTAAATTTGAATATTGGGAGGGGATAAACTACCGAGCAGTTTTTGTTTGATCCAGCTTCCTTCTTTCATCTTCTTTTTCACCTGGATTATGTTAAGAGAATAGCAGAGGCCTTGTAAGGATAATATTTCTATCCTTGCACTTACAATTAGACTCTTGAGTATAAGGACGTGTTGATAAGAATACATGTACCACACTCAGATCCCTCTTTGGGTAATAAAATTGCTCCTATGATGCAAAAACCGGCGAAGTCAAGAAAACGAGGTTTAAAGTTTTCAGGCTGGCCAGTAAACTGTGTAACACATAGAAAGGTTGTGATGCCTTTATTTTAAGCTTTTTGAGGCTGATTATTCCACCACACAAAAAGCAATTATTACCATAGCAACTACATAGCTTATATATCCATATATATGTACATATATAATACCTAAAAATGCATATTTCACCTAATAGTCAGGGAATGTGAGGGGAAAATGCATCATCTACAAATGTGTTCTATCAGCTTCCTTGTAAATTTTAAAGGAAATAAATGTTTTGATAATTTACAGTTCATACGAATTAAATGTATCTCTGTTTTGCTATGTGTCTGTCTGTCTTCTGTAATACTATATACTATATAATGTATACTACAATATTTATATTTTTAAAAAATTGTAAATTAGTAGAAATTATTTACCATTTGATACGTTTCAATATGTGATTGAGAGGTAGCTAAACCACAAATCACATGAATTCTACTACAGTCAGAAACTCAGTCCGAGAGTGCAAAAGTTACACACAGAACCTTTAACACTAAACAATAACAACTGGATTTTTAGTTGGTGTTGAACATCCGAGAGGCTTGATCAGTTCCCCTGAAAGGAAGGATTATCCAGCATTTAAACCTCTGTGGCAGAGTCACACCCTTGTGTAAGTGTTGCTTGAGTTATGTAATAAGTGCTGTGTGAAATTCTAGGTCAAAGATGTTAACAAAGCTTTAAAAAATGGAGAGGTGAAGTCAGAGAAGCCTGACAGTAATGGATTCCTTCACACCTCTTTTGAACCATCAGCCTTCTGCAAATGTAGCACTTGGTCTTCATCTGTGTATGGAGCATGTGAGTGATTGTTTGGTCTACCTCTAATCAATCTACCTTTTAATCAATTTTGCAAATACTATACTGTATACCATGGGTATGGAGAAGTATATATAGCACATCTGCAATGTAGGTTTCATGTTGCATTTAGGTTAGACATGTTTTTCATATTCTGCTACTGAAAAATAACCCCAGTTAACAATGAAGGCATCTCACAACAAGCAGACAGGGAGCCATGAAGGCCATATGTTATTAAATAAGATGCTAGTTATTGAAAGGTGATAGAAAAAAAGTGAGAGTCACATCTCGAGCTCTCTGGATGCTATTCCTGCAACACAGAGCATATAAACTAAAGGAAGCTTCACCAGATTTTTAATTGACTCTTGAGCAGCAAGAATACCAGAGCCATAATTCTTGAGTGCTCATATTTTCCAACACATGTTGTGGACCATAGACATTCAGCGCTTTGCAGACAAACAAGAGAACTTGTTACTTGTAGTTCATGCTGGAAGCGTGGGCAGCAGTGATTAGAGGGCAGGTGTAATGTGCTCTCTTTTCTTAGTCCCTGGTCTCTGGCTTTAGTGTTTTGAACTGCAGCCATCCCACAATCAATCACAAGGCAGACCATAGTGACACCACAGTTTTCACCCTGTGCAACAGAGTCTGTTCAAAACAGAGTGGGCATGCTGGAAATCTTTTATTTTTTATTTTGTTTTCATGGATCAAATTTAACTGAATGAATCCAGTAGTGATTCGTTAGCTTTGTATCTTTCATGCTTTGCAACACCTGATTCAAATACACAGCAGGCTTCCATACAAACCGTAACAACTCCACAGTTCTTTTTTCATCCTAAAATCTGAGTAACCATTCATAGAACAAATTAAAAAAACAACTTTTTCTTTTAACTTAAAGGAATCCTTTTTTGGGGGAAAACATTTTAGGAAATATGCTTATTCATTTTCTTGCAGAGCGTAAGATGAGAACCACTCTCATGTCTGTATGTTACTGTAGATACAGCTGGAGACGGCTGCAAGTTAGTTTAGCTTAGCATAAAGACTGGACAGAGCCAAGCTGTTTCCCCCTGTTTCCAAAGGTAACAAAATCTGCCTACTGGCCGTTTCCCCCTGCTTCCCCTTTATGCTAAGCTAAGTTAACCATCTACTGGTGGTAGCTTCATGTTTGCTGTACAGATGTGCAAACGACATCAATCTTCTCATCTAACTCTCAGCAAGAAAGCAAATAAGTGTTGAACAGCTCCTCTAATGAAAACCTACATAGACATCGTGATTTCCAGCCCATCCTGCTGAAATGCCACTGGGTAAAACTCAAGACTTTCCGCCAGCACCTCTGGTGCTGTTACACGGAGCTGACCTCCTTCTGGAAAGGACCACAAGAGAAAATAACTTTCTCATTAAGATTCATATATAATTATATTTCCTAACATCCCACAAGGCCTTGAAAGTTCTCCTGCACTGAACGGACCTGATCAGATTTATTATTATAAATGAGTGCATATGCTATCTGTTATACTAATGTTCTGTTGTACTAATGTAAAGTCTGACAGTCCAGTTTGTCACACATATAGATACCGTATATATGTATTTCTATATGTCTACACATAAATTATTTCCCGATTCACCTGTTAGCTTTTAACATTTTTCCCCATCATACTCTTAAGATGCAATTTCCTTTATAAAATGGAATAAAATAAAATGAATTGACCATTTAAAACAGGTGACATATGAAAATGAAATGTATTTACTAACCTGATTTAATTTGCTACCATCTCTGATGGTAGAAATCTTTTTATTCTTCATTTGAACAACCAAAACCTCAGAAACAGACTTTGGTGGTGGACCAGCACATTTCTCTGAGAAATTACATGTATATAATACTAAATTGTTTTCACAATATGTTGGAAATAATTATTCTCTCTGTGCTGGACTCCATTCTCATTACACTGAGCCCGGTCTCTCTTGACCTTGGCTCCCACAATTCATGTTTGTAGCACCTGTTTCACTCCCAAGCTCACCCTATCTTCTAGTTGCTCCTTGTTCCTTTGTCTACTATCTACTCTCATGTATCCACCAGCTCGAGCATAATATATACTTGCGTGTGTTTCATTAAACTTCAGAACTCTATGAACTGAACCCTGCTTCGTATCATTTTGTTTTCGCGCTCGTCTGCTACCACAATCAGCTCACAAGGGTCAAGCCAGTGAAGAGACAGACTAGGATACAAACATTGAACATCCATCTTTCACAACACAGTTACAACATGGTGACAAACGTAATCGCTGCTTGGATTATGTTCAGAGGTGTGTACAAAGTGCAGGATTTTGATACCAGAAACTGGGGTTTGCATCCAGACTCCCGTTTGTGGTTAGGCTTAGTCACCAAAAGCACCTTGGAGATCATGGTTTTGGTTAAATATTAATAAACATGCTGTGTCTTAAGTCACTGCGAACTTTTTCTGTATTAAACCAGACCATGATCTTTCTCAAACCTTGAAGTGCGGCGAGTCCATCGATTATCTATACCGCTCATTCTTAGAGGGTCACGGGGGTGCTGGAGCCGATCTCAGCTGGCGTTGGGTGAGAGTGCTATGAGTGCCTAAACATAACCATAAAAAAGTATATTAATGCTGTAGACAGTATGAGCAGATATTGTATTGTGAGATCTGATATTACGTTGGCAGAACACGTTATCCAGTTTGCATTATGTTTCCCATTTCTAGGTGACAGGGTTGCACATGAAGTTGTCTGAGCTTTGAAAGTAAAGTAAGGATTAGTGTGATTTTCCTTTTCTTTCTTTAGTGCTGGTCAAAAACCTTTCAAACCTGGCAGTTGTGTTTGTAGGCAAGTTGTCAGCAGGAGAGAAACATTTTACTGCCACCAGAGTATGAAGAACAATGGTAGGCTTAAGTGGAACATAATGAAGGAGTGTGTAACAGGTTCAAGATTTTTCAGCACAAATCATTGCGATTTTTCTGAGATGAAGGAAGCAAAATTGCACGTCTCATCCACCTTGCTTATTCAAGCTGAGGTTGCAATCAAAAACAACAGAAAGCTAAGCACCGCTGTGAGTGAAACAGGTGATTATACTGAAATGGTAGGAACGTTTTGCTCCTGTACAGAGGAGAGGTTATTTTTTATCTCTTATCCACCACCTTTACTCACTATGTGAAGAAACATGCAAGCCGAGTTAATTCTCACAGATACTAATATTGCCTTTTCCCTTGGTGTCCTGTAAGACACCAGTTATGATCTGCACTACTTTCATAATACAAACACAGTTATTCTAAATTCTGAAAAAAAAACAAAAAACGAAAGAAAGAGGCATGGTGATGAAAACACATGTTCAAATCACACCAAAGAACAAGTCGCTTGGAGGTAGTGTATAAAACTGATATAAAACATGCTACACACACGTACTGTAGAGATGTCAATTTTCATCCCTCTGCTAAAATCATCTGGCATTATCATTTGCTTTCATGTGATGCTCCAGGATTGTGTTGTTAGTTATCGCACAGAATATACACAAGAAGGACATTTTGTCTTTGTCACTGATGAGATGAAAAGAGGTGAAAGCCACTATACCTTATTGATTTTGCCTTTCCAAAGCAGGAGATGAAGAGGAATAAACCAGGCAGAGAAAGATTTTTAAGAGACAAGCGAGATTGAGGGGCTGCAGCTCATTAGCAGGAGCATGTCCATAATATTTTGTACGTTTGGTGTATTTTAGCACATGAGCTTTTGTGCAGCATGTAAAATTCAGCGTACACATTTTGATCTGGATCCAATGAGTCAATATATATTTTTTTTTGTGAATAAACTTTTCTCAACTTTGATTTCACCAAAAAGTCATGGTTGTATAATGTGTACAACTGTTTGGTGGCTTCAAACTGAACTGTATGGAAGCCCTGAGCGGTAAGTGAAAAAAAAAAATTTTTAAGGCTCATTTTTCAATGTTTCTTGTTGTAATACTAATTTTGGCCACAGGAGGCCAGAGTTCACCAATACCCCATTCTAGCATTCATGTTTTTTCCAGGTGAGTTTTAAATCAAACTGACTTGACTTGATATAAACTAAGGAATGGGTCTTTTTCTTTTTTTAAAGATTATTTTTTGGGCCATTTTACCTTTATTTGATTGTGACAGCTGAAAAGAGACAGGAAGGGCGGGGGCAAGAGAGAGGGGATCAGGAAAGAAATATAAATTTAGTCTTGACATGTACAAGTGTCACTGTTATTAAAAAATATAGTGTTAGAGGGAACGAGTTAGTTGTTATTTCGTTGTTAGAATATATTAAAATATATGTTGCCCAGTGGTAGGAGAAGCACTGTCGACGTGACAGTAATGTTATATAACTTGCTAACACACAATACAGTATGTACCTTGTATTTAGAGTGCATTTCAGTCCTATAGAACATGGATTAGTGTTGCACTTCAGCCTCTCGTGGCCAAAATTAGTCTTACAACAAGAAACACTCGGCCTTAAAAAAAATCGTTTTCACTTACCTCTCAGGGCATCCGTAGTTGGTAGCCTATTGCTGTTTTGTTTTGTTTTTTAGCCATGCTGCCATTTGCATTTATGGTTTTGACTGAAATGTCTCAACTCACACATTCATGTTACTCTCAGGATGAACCGTAATAACCTTTATGATCCCTTAACTTTTCATCTAGCCTCACCATCAGGTCAAATTTTTTGTCCAACACTTTGGCTTATGCACAAATACCTGCAAAACGAATGATATTCCTGTCAGCCTCAGCTGTGCTTTGTGCTGAGTGTAGCAAAAGTAGCAAATATAGCATGCCAACTAAACTAAGAGCACTGTAACTTTGTCACTGTGCGCATGTTAGCATGCCGACATTAGGATTTGCACAAAGCTGTGCCTGAGTACAGCCTCACCGAGAGGCTGAGAACTCTTCACACCTTGTGGTGCAGTAAGCTAATTATTAAATATACAGTGTTTCCATTGAGTACGTTTCAAGGACATTGCCTAAAATATGCGAGAAAATTGAATTTGTGTAATTTTGAGGGTTTTGGTTTTGAATGATATGGGAAAAAAGCTACATTGTAAAATATTCATTTTTCAAGTCATTGTGACAATTATTATTTTCAGTCCTTTCTCTTAACAACTGTAAAATAGGCAGGTGGCAGACAACACTGTATGTTAACCAGTACCAGTACAAAAATAGCCATGTTCCTATACATTTCAAAATCTTAGACACGCTTTAGTTAAGCAGCTTTTTGATTATCTATTTGCGTCTTTTTGGTTTGGCCCTGTCATCTATTTTTGGGATGAAGCTGATTTTGCCTCTCTGTTCTCCTTCACTTCGTGTCGGTCCCATCTCTGTTGCTCTCCTTTTATGAGAACTTTCAAAGCCATCAGTGGGACACAAAGTGGAAGACATCATTTGAATTTCAAAGGCCTGACAGAACACATTGCCTCCATCAGGCGAGTAAAGGTCCTCTTGACAAGAAAGTGCCTTCAGAATTAATCATCCACGCTGAGAGTCCTCCTGGATGCTGCTTCCTCTGCCGGCAAGGCGAACAGCCAAGGAGGTGGTTGGAGAGAGCAGGAAGCCGTAGCCAGACATGATAAAAGAGCTGAAACCCTCCCACCCTGCTAGCTGCCTTTTTGACAAGAACCAAACATGTATTTTTATGGGACAAACAACATGAGGTCATCTTGTTCTCATTTGTGCTCTTCACTCACATCAGTGTATTTCTTCTGCTTTGCAAAAGCACATCTTAAACTGTGTCATTTTCAGTGCACCCTGGGGGAATGTAAAATGACCCATGAAAACACAAAGCTGGAGCTTCTCGCCTCCAGAGGTCCTGTTCGGGAGACATACGGCACCAGCGAGCAGCAGACAGCTTCCAGCCGTCATTGCTATGAGCTAATTAGCCATCACTAATGTGAATCAGCTTCCATTTTTACTCACTTTGATTTACGGGGCCCATCCCCATTACATCTCCATGGAGACAATGCAGTCTTTATGGACTGTTGTGGGCTCCGCACACTGAATGATCCCATAAAGGCGCATTTATGGCAGCTTAGGATCACCAGTCCCTCTTGGAGGAGAGCCCTGTGTGTAGACTGTTAGGATCAGATGTCCTCATCACCAGATCTTCATCTGCGAGCTCAGGCTTAGGTCCAGATCATGAGCACATGGGTAAATGTTTTCTTTTAGCTGCCACAAATTTTCTGATCATGTAACTAAGCTCTTTCTACAAGTAAGTTTTCATGCCAGTGTGTTGTCGTTGTTGCCACTCTGTCTGTCTTTACCTTGTATGTAAGACAGTATGTGTTGAACTGAGTATAATATTGGAGTAATAAAACAAAAAAAGACAAATGCAAGGTTGATGCAAAGGTAAACAGTGTGAAACACTGCCCTCATTTTGTGGAAATACTTCTGACTGCAATAAAGGCATAAAGCAAATGTAATTATACCCATTTTGACCACACTGGAACTACAAAAGACAAAAATCCTGCCGTCACATCCTCCTGCCTGTATCTCACTGACTCCCTGATCTCTCTCCAAGAATTTTGTGCCTTTTACGTGTTGAAGTCTCCAAACAATGAATCCTACTAATGGGGATAACGATTCAGGGAAGCATTCATGGTGTTTGTTGCACTTGGTGGTACACACAGTAACTGATGGAATTAGTTGTGTGAAGAATGGAAAAAGAGAGCTTGAGAGATAACTTCAAATTCTGCCAGTGTTGCCACATGTACAATAATAATCTAATTTGTACAATACCGTTGCCCTTTGCACAGTGTATATGTTAACTATGTAAGATAGTTAGACACACTGAGGTGATTTGAAATTACTAAAACCTTGGCTTGCTACACATTAGTTGTATAATTAGCGGTGTTTAATTCTCTACTCTAATTAGTTGTTTCTAAGTTAAGTCCGATGAAATTGTGAATTTGTTAATTGTTCCCATTGCTGCTGTGATGTTTGTCGCATTTTAATAAAAAGAGCATCCCGCGGAACAAAAAAAAAGCAGCTTTGAGCCTAATGAGCAGCATGCAGAGGGAGATGTTTAGAGTTCATTTCTCTGTTGTGTACTTTTATAACCAGTGTGCAACAGCCTCAAAATGAATTTTCAGCGCTATGTCCCATCTTCAACCGTCATTACCTTTCAAGTATGTTACACAAAACTCTGCCCTGCGTGCGTTGGTGTTTTCCAAATGTCAAATGTAGAGCTTCAGAGACTCTTAAGGTACTCATCCCAACAAGTGGAAAACATGCAGACTTAATGAACCACGGTCTATTAATATTTGAGACCATATTCTGACTACTAGTTTGTTTTACCATGTGGATATCTGCAGAGTCTGAACTGACTTTGTTCTCTCAGCTGAAACCAAAGTTGCTTGAGACACTTACTTTGTATCCCTCTCATCATTCTCTCTTTCTACTTCTGGGGGGGCTGCTGTCAGGGGAATCAATCTGCAGGACCAGGAGAGGGGAGGGATGACACAGCACCCATCGCTCACCCACACAGCCTCGCTCTGCCCCTGATGGTAAGCCCTGCCATGATGGGAGGAGTGCGTGACAAGACGGGGAAGAGGAGTGATGGGGTCTCTCCATCACAGCCAAGGCCCTGTCAGCACGTCTCAACCACTTTTTTTCCTTCAACTTCAACTTTGTAAAATCACCCCAAGAAAAGAAAAAACTGCTTATAGCCAACCGGGAGTTCCACTTCTGTCTCTCTTTCTCCATCTGCAGACATCTACCCCTCGATGTTAATGAGAAAGCGTTTATTGGGGTGATCATTCAGCACTGATAAAACCAGACTGCCTGGTGAGATCTCCTGGTGGGGGGTAGGGAGGAATGAACAGCTGCTGATAATTCAGACAAGCTGGTATTAAGCAGTGAGTTCCTCCTCACCGCAGCCCTCATCATCTGATCCGAAATCTAATTTACTGTTTAATTTCAATGAACTTTTCATTCTCTCAAGGCTGTAACTCCTCTAACTTATACAGCGTCCTGCACCCATCTGTGGGACAGCAGATAATCATTTTAGGAGCACCGTCATTTCATCTCTCAACATCTCCACACAGGTGACTTTGAAAGCAGTATTTCAAGAATCACAAAACTGCGGACGTGAGGGGACTCCCCATTTCACATATAAACCTTGATGTCTGCCATTAAGATGACTTTTTTCACACCCCACCTGCCACTAAGGGAGTGGACCTTCAACAGCTGCGTCATTTTTGATATTGAGGGCCAAGATGGATTAAAGAAACATGATGAATATTCTATTTCATGTGAAGCAACCTGCTGTTGGTACGGTGCAAGTAATCAGAGAGCGGTCTTTGCTTTTGAGTGCTTCTCTGTTTATGGGCAGAAGTCCACAAGCCCCAGCTGAATACTAAATGCTTATCAGAGATGGTGGCAGGCCAGAGGCCAGAAAGCAGCACAAGTAGCAGCTGTGTTGTGCTCTATCAGGCCACAAAGACCCACAGAGCCACTAACAGCGATCCCAGATCCAGCACTATCACTATAGAGCGCTGCTGTCCCCTTGTACTGCCATTTCTCTTCATTATATCCACCCACAGACAGCAGAGAGTGGAAGCACAATCTGCTGCTGATTGGCCACCATCGTTTATTGGCCCAAACAAAGAGCCACCTCTACAGGAATCAAAGACACATCAAAAGAGCCAACTAGAGCATGCCAAGCCTAAAAATAGAGTTGAAACACAAATTAAACATGCCTGAATATCGCCTCCCAAACTCACATAAAATATTATTATTCATTTCATCAACAAAGCTGTGCTGGGAAATATTTGTCGACAACCTTTTTCCATGTTGACAATGAGACAAAAAGTAAATGAAAAGCATTTCAAAATCAAATGAAAACTATGACAAAATGTAACAATTTTCATCAAGGAATAAAAATACAACACCTGGCTCTGCCAATAACTGTGCTATATTCAGAGCTTAACAAGATATTTAGGGCTGACGAACAGTAACGTTAACCATGATGACAACATGGCTGTGGCTATGTAGTGGAATTTCCCACAGATACATACACCAGGTGAGCCTCTCTTAGTGGAGCTGCCATCCCAGCTACAACACAGGTACCCACATAGTAACTCTCACAAAGGGCCATAAACGTGCGTCTACTGTCAAAGCTGCACCAGACTCCCTGTCTTTCCAGCGGAGAAACAGAGAGCCCTGACAGTAGCTACTCACGGCTGGTTAGCTCTGACTACCTGCAATGTGGGAATGCACAGCGATATCCATGCTACACTGACCAGTTTGCGTCAGTCAGGTCTGCGTATGTCACACACTATGAAGCCATTAGGCCATTCCTTATACAGAAACCACTACGGCCTGGTATAGGCAGGTTTATTGCCTTAACCCATGGTAACTGTACACATCAAAGGTGGCGGCAGCTGTTCCCAGAGAATGCTTAGAAGACAAAAATGCACGATGAAAATGAGACTAAAATTCTCAAGTCAATATCTTTGGCTTTTGTTGACTAAAACTAGACTTAAGCAATAATCACAATCACAACTAAAACAAAGAGATTTTTTTAAAAGACTAAAATAAAATAAAAATCAGGTGCCCAAATGAACCTTGTATCCAGACAAAGAGAAGAGACATATTCACATAAAAATGTCGGCAAGGTAGTGCGACGGGTACTAAAGGTCAGCCCCATAATCAAATGTAAACTCATTTGATCTATTCCCTTGTGATGGAGGGCAGTGTCTTCATCCTGTAAATTCAGTCACAACGCAGTTTGTGATTAATTTGGTAGGAGGTGGGCTTCATTCATCTTTGATTTTCTATCAGTAGTAGAAGCACCATCACTTCATATGCAAATGGCAACTCTGTGATATTAAAATTTAAAAAGGCCGGTGTAGTCTTACATGTAGTATGCAGATTTATTAATTTATGCTATTTTGGTTGTGAATAGAAACACAGTGCTGTCCTTTTAGCACAACATCAGCATTTCATAGATTGCTAGGAGGAAAGTATGTGAATGAAGATTCCCTGGCTGTGAGGTGGATTTAGGTCTCCAGGGAAATATAAGGCCTCAGGTCATAAGCTGATGAAACTAGGCTTTAACAGTGATAGTCTTGTTTTGTGTAGGTACAGTATGTGTTCAGCTTTTTTAGGACCAATAAAAGGAAGAGTAAGAACCATCATTGAAACAATTTCTTTCTAAAAAATGTAGAAAATTATGGCCTTGAGTCGGTTACCTGATGAAGCTTTCTTGGCTGTCTTCTGCAGGATAAAGTCTTTTACAGACCCATACACTTAGCTCTCACCGTCTGTGGTGTGTTTCACATCCAAACATAGTCATGCTAAAGAAAGTGTGAGTATGGCAGGTGAAGGAGACCAAGTTATATGAATAGTCAGTATTCATTTGGATCTGGTAAGTGGATTCTCGTTCAATGTCCTTAAAAGAGAAAATATGAAGGACATCTGCTGAGGTCTGCACGAGGCTCATTGGTTTCCTTTGGACACACTGTATCTCTCCAAGACCACCTCTACTGATGGATGCTATTTGCATTTCTTACGCCCATTATTTGTGTGATTGTGGCGGCACGTGACCTGGAGATATTCGACACCTGTGACTGCTCAAACCGTATGAGAAAAGGAGGTGGGCATGCTGGAACTGCGGGGGCTTGTCAGTCAATGGCCTGGTTCTTGCTGAGATGTAAATGAAGTAAATTGATACTAAAGGAGGAAGGGAGTTAGTACTATTGTCACAAACCACGTTAATAATCAACTGTTCTAATCCAGTCTCTTAAAAACTACAAAACAACACTTCCTCCAACAGAAAAAAAAAACTGACTTTGGATTTGGAAAGTAGGACACAGTCAACAGATGAGCAGCAGTTGCACTGTGTCCTTCCCCCAGGTAAGGAGGAGCTGACAGTGATAGTATTGATTATCATTGAGCTTACCTAGCTTCTCTCTGTGTTTGAGTGATTGCTACACCATCCCTGGTGCTAATGCAGCTCTCCAGTCTGCGCGGTGTCCTTGGACACTGCTGTCTTTATATTCTGTTTATATGCTGCGTGTATGACATCGTGACCCAGATACGAGACCAGTGCAAACAATTACGGCTCTCATAATCAAATGTAAAAATGAGCAGCAAGTTCACGTCCTAGACTTCATGGTCCAAGTCTAATGGAATTTAAAGGGTCAATTCACACAAATTACAAAAAAATAACCCTAATTTTCTCACTTCACATTAGTGGTACCTAACTGTGGAGAATCGGGCCAAGTTTTGAGAAACCTCCACCCCAGTACATTGGAAGTGAATGATTTGTGGTGCTTATGACATTAAAAAATCACATACATACAACATACAATTCAACAGCAATGTGTCTTTGAGGAAACCATGTCCAGGGTTACTCCAATAGAAAACTCCTGTTGTTCTTATTTCTCTTTGCTGAAGTGGATAAATAAAATTGGACTGTGGGAGGTTTCTTCTGGGGGAAGTCAAGTGAACTGGATTAAACCTATTTTCCATAGGTGTTTAAGTGTTCGTCTGTTCATATCTGTGTCCCAGGTCAGGGGCCAAATCCTCTGAAGGACACTTTGTGGGGTTTGCCCTCCAGATCAGACCTGAAGGCCATGCTGAATGATGCTGAACCTGTGCCTCCCTCAACATGTAAAATCAAACTTATCCTCAAACAGAGCAAAGTGTTCATACCAGTGGGAAACACTGGCAACATGTTGTGCAATACCTGTGTTTACATTACAGGTTGTGACGTTTTCTGCAAAACTGGTTGCCTACCCAGATACATTTGGGGAAGCCTTTGAAATGGGACAGTTCTTTCCAATCTTTTATGATGTGTTTGGTAAAGAAAATGGGACTTTTGAGGAGCCAATCCCTCTTTTGGGACATTTTATATGTTAGTCCTGTGATAAACTTCCCACCACTATTTATAATAGATTATTAGTAGTCTTGTTATCCTTATACTTATGTTAGCAGCTATGTTACCATCTCAAGATGACGGTCATAATAGTTTAATTTGATTGGTCTTTTAATTTAATTTTTGACAGGCCGTACCTTTAAATGATTAAATTATGCAGCGAAAAATGTCAATATACCCCTTTTGATTTTCTAATTTACAGTGTAATATTTTCATTATGGAGAGACACCTGAGACAGTGCTGAGAGATGAGCTACACGAGCCAGACTCCTGTGGGGTGTGGTGACGACGGGAGCATGATGAGGCTGAGGCACCCCTGACTGTGTTGAGAGAGACGAGCACACACACACACGCACACACACACACACACAGATATTCAGACCTCCCGCAGCACACAGACAGTGAAAATCCTATTTGTCACAGAATTGTGTGGGGGCTTTAATTAATAAGGCTTGTGCTGGTAGAAAATTAAATTTGGTGATTACAGTAAACAATGTGGTGGTAATTCCAGGAATTGAATGGTATATGGGATCCCAGTATGTCGCCAGCTACGTTAATCGTGGAAAAATGCCTCGCCTATTTTGATATACCACAAGACAACCTGTCCAGACTCAATATTGTTGAGTGAACTAATATTTAGCAAGTAAAAGCACTTTCTGAATGCATGATCTCTCTGCAAGATTGACCCTATCAGGTGTTTAAATGACTACTACCCTTTCTTTGCTCTCATGCATGAACACACACAATCCTCTGTGTCATCTCCCAGCTTGTGTTTGCTGTCTCTTTGATCTGCTTGCCTCAGCAACATGACTTTTCAAGGAGACACACTCCAGCTCTCTCCACGGAGAACTTTTACCCCCACTCTGGCTGTGAGGCAAACTTCTTCTTTAGCTGTGCATCACAATGGCACCGTGCCCTCGTTTTTCCAGCCAGCTTTCCTCCACAGAAGGATGCACATACACGCACAGTCTGAGCAGAAATACTCCCTCCTTCCACATGGGAATCCCTCGGTTACAGTGACTAATGTGTTGTCGGTGTCTGCGCTGGGAATACTGACAAATATGGTGCAGTCAAAAAAGTGATATACAGCAGCAGTTAAATACAGTTAACTGTATGAATCAGAAGGGGATCTTGTATCCCATATGATTCTCTCTGAGGCAAGCTATAGGTCTTCATTAATCACTATAGATCTCTGGAGTGCTTTATAAAGAATATGTACAATAATCCTCATGGACGTGAGTTTTATTGTATGTTTATTTCACTTTAGCTGAGAGCTACAGCTCTGGACAGGTCTGAACTAGTCAGAGGTCTAGTTAGAGATTGCTGATTGCACATAACCAAGTTATTACCTAAGTATTTAGTAAGTGGAGATTTACGTATCACAAGTTAAAGTTTGTTCTTACCTTGAGATTAAATGTTGCTAAATATTTACACCAACTAACTGCCAGGTGTAACTGCTGTGTGGCTAACTGACAAAACTAACGTTAGCTAATGTGACCTGTTTAGAGTGAGGAGTAAAAGAGATAATATGAACATGGTTGACACATCTGCCCCGACACTTGATAAAATGCTGTTTAATAATAACACAACAATAACACAACAATAACACAACATACCTCAAATTACATAAATGCTATGCTAATAGCGTTTTGCTAAATCACATCAGCGAAGTTAGTATAACTGGATATTTTTAAACTGCTTGACTACTTCTAACTCTGAAACACATATTTCTCCATATATGCATATAAATAAAACTAAAGCTTAATATATAATTTGTCCCCCGAAAATTGTAACTTTTGGGAGGTATGCTATGCCGCACAGCTAAGATATTTCTTAGCTAGCCTTTAATAGCTAAGAAATATCTTAAGTTTTAACGGTGCAACCTAATTTATAAGAAACTAATGAGTAAGAACTTAGGAAGGACTCACAAACATAACAATGTTGGATGGTGGCACCTGATTTATATTTAGTCTTACAGCTATATTGTTGTGGTCAAATCTTAGTCATTTGATTTTTTTTTGCTTTAGTGTAGCTTTAGTCAACAAAAACTAAATTTTAATCTAGTTTTCGTCTCATTTTTGTCATGCATTTTTGACTTGTTGATATTTTCTAAGCATTTTGAGGCTACAGCTGTCACCATCTTTGTTCTCGTCTATTGCGAGGTTAGTTGAAAAGGCAGTTTACTTGTTCACAGGTTCACACACACACACACACAGAGTGTCCACATCACTCTGGTCTGTAGTTACCGTAGACAACAGGCTGACTCTTCTCAGTTGTCATTTCCAAACTCTGGACAGAGTCGCTCACGCTGTTGTTCCTGTTCACCCAGCATTACCGCAGCTACCTGTGCTCTGAGCAGCGACTCATTCAGAAGCTGGATTCACTCACTTGTTCACTGAAATACTGTTCACTCTCTGGGTTTAGCTTGAGAGGAGAAGCTAAAACGTTGGTTAACATGTTGATATGTCTTTAGCAAACAGCTAGAGGAAGATTTCAATGGTTGACTGCCGACACTAATCTTGGAACTTTCTCCATCCAATAGCAATATGAAAGATAGACGACTGAAAGTAACGTTATAGTGTTTACATTACATCCACATCCACAGTACAATAAGGTTGCATTAACTTACCTTTTAATAAATGTTGACTTGCTGCCTGCAAGTTTTTCATAGATCGTTCCTGTTGCTGCTTATTGTCTCTGTCTCAGTGGATTGTAGATGAATTTAGTCATAAATCAGTTTCTTCCAAGAACGTCAGTTAACATTGCTGACAGAGACAGCCTCTGATTAATGGTAGTGCAACAGGTCAAGCAGCTAAATCAACTCCTGAACAAGAGACAGTATATTTTTGGCAGAGGATACTGTTTTGTTAATCAGCAGCTACAGGCTACAGGTTACAGGTTTTGTCATGAAAAAACGGCTGTCAATCAATATTTTTCATCAGAGTTTCCATTGATGAAATGAACAGCGGCAGCATTGAATGAATGTTGCTGCTCAACACATCAAGTGGAAATCTATGGGCTGACATGTTTTCATACATATCATTCATTCCTCCGCTGTGCCATTACATCACTGTGCCTCCATCTTTTCCATGCAAAGGTCACCTCCATCGGCATTCTGAGGCAGAAGGGCCTTTGAAGACTGGGAATTAAATTCTCATCACTGCGAGAGAAATCTGTTTCCACAGAAGGGACCAAACAAGGCTGAGACAGCCCTGTGAGAAGTTCATTTAAATTATGGATTGCAGTCATTTCTGTTGCATTTTTCACCATGATTGTTTTTAGTTTCCCTGGAACAGTGTAAAGGTTAATTGTATAATTAAGTGGCTGTTACTGCCTTTGCTTTTGTCAGCATGTCAGGAGGGAACCAAATTATGGGAAAGTATAGCACCATTGTTTCGTTTCAAGCAAATATGTAAAGACTATACAGATGACGTAGAATAAATTTTTAAATGTATGAAAGTATCTGTTTTGTTACAACTGGATGAACTTTGTCGTGTTTAACAATTATTATCTCTTCTCATCACATCTTTTTCAGAACAAATGATTCTAGTTATATTTTACCCTCCATCCCTCTCTGAAAGCTTTCCAAGGCATCTGCCTCAGATACAGAAGAGTCTTTGTGGCATTTTTTCACGTCTCCTCCCCTCCATCCATCATTTACTAACATGAATTGCATGTGGCCAGGCAGGTGTTGGAGAGCAGAGCGGCATTCCTCCACAGTCTCAATCACAGCCTGGAATAGTGGAGTCACGAGGCTCTGCCACTTTTCCCAGCCCCAGGATAAAGCCTTAACACCACAGCTCAGACTGGTCCCATTCTCCTCCATTGAGTCCAAGGTCACAGTCCCATAGCAAGGGTCAAGGTGATAGGCTGGCAGCCGTCTGCCTCATGCATATGGATGACAGACGCTCCATCTGTTCGCTGCAGAATGCAAATACACAAGCCTCTTTCTCTGCTCTCTTTTTCTGCCTCAAAGGGCGACCCTGCCAGACCTTACATGGCATCAGTTCCACTTGTTGGTCACAGAGTGACGATTTATGCAAAACCATGATAGAAATGCAAGTCATTGCTGCACAAAGTCCCAAACCCAACCCCCAGCTCCACCACAGCTGACTCTCGTACTTTCCTGCCTGATGACATTTAATTTCATCTCTGAAAATTAAAGCAAGACTACATCATTTGTATGTTGCTACATATATTCTGGATAAAGACCGTTTAGTTTAGTAAAGGATTGCTATCTCAAATTGGTGTGCAGCCTTGTTTTTTTATACATTGATATATTCCAAATCTGAGTAACTTTAAGTAGAGTGCCTGACCCCCAGCATGCCAGATTCTTTATTTAGTATTATCTAAGCAAGGTAGAGTCAGTCAGTTTCCAGGAGCACTCTGCTCCACGCTCACAGTCCCACACATTCACACTTGGAAGCTGCCCAGTACAGCCACAATCGGATTTGTTTGCCACTGAGCAGCTACACTGGAGTAGTTGGAGGTTAAGTGCCTTGCTCGATGGCACCTCAGTGTGAAATTGTGTGAATTTCAAAACAGTCCTTGTTAAAGAAGAGCTTTACAAAACCCTCCCTGGAGAAATAAATGTAGCCCTTCTGTTGCCGTTGTAATTCAGTGTGAAACAACGTGACCAAATATCAGTGAGCCAGTATGATGTTTGGTGCTGTCTGGCTGTTTTTATTCCCTGCCAGCATGACACAGTTCCATAACTACACTTTTGAGCTCTCTAGACATTGTCTGAGCAATATTTTGCCCTATAGGGATGGCAGTGTCAATCAGCCGGTCGTTATGCTGCAGACTGAAATATCTCAACAACTATTGGATGGATTACCATGAAATTGTGTACAGACAGCCATGGCCCTCAGAGGATGAATCGTGCTGACTTTGGTGATCCTTTGACTTTTCCTTTAGTGCCACCATGACGTTTACATTTCTGGTTTTGAGTTAGATATCTCAACTGTTGGATGGATTTGCCCCATTAAATTTGGTACAAACATTCACGTCCCCCTCAGGATGAATTGTAATAACTTTGGTGATCCTTTTTTTGACTTTTCATCTAGCGCCAGCACTTTGGTTTGTGACCAAATACATGCAAAACTGACAGTCCCATCTGCCTCAGCTGTGTTTGCTGCTAATTAGCAAATGTTAGCATGTTAACACATTTAACTAAGATGGCAAACATGGTAAAATTATCTTTTAAGCATCAGCATGTTAGCATTTTCATTGTGAGCATGTTAGCATGCTGCCATTAGCATTTAGCTCAAAGCACCGCAACAGCCTGGCTGTAGACTGTTAGCCTTGTTAATGGGCTAAGAAGAATAAACCACATTGATATTTTGAGAGCAGTATGACTTTACTGTTAATAAGGAGCAGTTTAATGGCTGTTTGGTTGAGGGAGTCAATCTCTGCAACCACGGTGAGATCTCATGCTGTTAGACAGGCTGCTACTCGGTCCGTGGACTCTTATGTTTGATCCCCATGAGGTCGGTCTTTAAGCTCCTTCTGTCTTAAGTGCCAGTCATGGGAGGGAGTTGAACATATATGCAATCCTCTTTTGCAAATGTGTTCGAAAGAGCGCCATTGTGCTTTGCCCACCAAGGGCGAGCAAGTGTAATCACCACTTTTGTGTAGCATTTGCAGCCGGCTTAATGGTAGCAGGCATTTGCCATTTATCTAATGCAATATGCAACCTCAGACTTCTTTGAACAGCTCCCTGGTACCACACATGGCTGAGCATGCTTACTTGTTTTCATATTAGATCTAGTGAATAGATGACTTTTTTCTTTTGTTTTCTTGTGTTGGTGGGTGGTGGTAGGGAGGAGTAAAGACACTTAGTCATAAGTATGGATTCTTGGTGGTATTTTGGCCTAAACGATTCTGTCTTGTCTTTTCCAGAAAACCTTTAATCGAAGCAGCGATTCTGTAATAACCATGTCCAAATACTAAATGTTCAGTGGAGGAGAAAATAATGATAGAGATAACGTGTTGACTCTCCAGCACTCAATGAAAGTCGTTTGCAGTCAGGTGATGATAATACGCTCAGGACAGTGAGATCCAGGCCCAGAGAAGGACAAAAATCCCCAGGAGTGAGGGTAAATAAAGGCAGATGAGCAGATAACTTTCCCTTTAGTTGAACAGACTTGTGTAACTCTGTGTGGCCTTGAGAAAATCTGAATGTCACTTTGACCTGCTGAGACAGAGTTGGAAAGTTATTTTCAGATTTAGTCTGTTACAGTTACTATTTAAATGCTTCAGGTTATAAGCATGACTTGGCAGTGTGAGGAACACTAAGCAGTATATAAAAACAAATTGTTTATAACACACTATAATGTAATTGTAAGTGAATATAAGGGTCTTTATTAAGCGTTGGACTGCAGAGTCAGGTGATAATTCTCCGTGGGGTCATCACTACAATTGACCCATTTTCACATACAAGCAGTCATGTGATCCATTGTTGGTAAAATATTGATTATAGCAGCTTTAATGACTTTCTAACAACTCCCTCCCAGAGCAGCTGATATAATGCTCACTGTATATGACAGTCAGCACTGCATATAAACATGACGTCAGAAATTAAACGGTCTGTGGAAGTCCACAATATGGCACATCGAAATCTGACTTTCACAGTCTTTTTGTTTATCTGAGTAGATTCTCTGTCACTCAAATTGCAAACACTGTAGCTGCACATTAATTTTGTGTTTTAATTGAAGTAGATCAGGCTTGAAATCAGCATCCAAAATTGATTTTTTCTTTCTTTGGCTGAATGTTATTGTCATGTGCAACAACATAGTAATAAACAGTGCCAAAAGTAATGTCACACAATAATGTCAAACAAAGCAATGTTTACAACTGGAGCCCCAGCAGCCATAATATCGCACTGATCAGATTATATGGATTAAGGACGTGTGCACGACATTTGGCCGCAAAAGAGGATTTCTGCTCGGTAAATACAGATTTAAGTACCCATAACTGCATTTTCGTTTCAACAGACCTTTTCTTGTTGTTGTTGTTTTTTTTTTTACAAATGCAATAAGGCAAACATACAAGTATGACTATGGCTTTGCCTTCCGCAGAAATCCACAAGCTTTCTGAGGAGTAGCTGCAGAATGTGCTCCACATCAAAGAGAAAAAAAATTTCATCGAGAAGTTTGAGATTCAAAGAAAGATCTATTTTATATCTAGCATAAAGAATACAAAAACAAAGACACTTTGAGTGAGAACACTCACTCGAGCTGGGAGGAGTTCCTTGTGTGAAATTCCCATCTTTAAAGCAGTAGTTCTGTCCGAGGTGCTGAAATCACTTCCACGCTCTCAGGCACCTGGAACCTGATTATGAACCTTAGAAGTGATTTCCATCAGAGTGTACCAGGAAATGGACCATCCATTCACACATCAGTTTCACTCCCAACCTTGCCCTGCAGGTGCTCAGTGATCACAGGAGGATATCCACTACTGTATGTATCAAGAGATGGGGGCTGAAGCAGAGAAAGCAAGAGCAGATTATCAGTTAGCTTTTGATCTGTCTTTGAGGCTCCATGTGGGAATATATGAATTTCATTGGTGGTGTTTTTTCTACATTCTCCACCTCTTGATTCCCCTTCCATTAATCCATCCATTTGAGTGAACAGCTGACCTCTCTCTCAAGCTTGACATGTCTTTGCTGCTCTGTGGGCAAGAGTGGTGGAGCATCCCATGGGGAGCTCATGTTTGGTTACTAGGCAGATGTTATTAATATTTAAAGACAGTGTTCTTGTGCATGTTGTGGTGTAAATTCACTTCTTCAGTGGTGCAAAGGCTGCGCACTCTCTTGGGATAAGATGGGAGACTCCTCCGGATGCAGGATTGTTCCTCTGCCATTGTCACACACAGTTGACAGAGTACAGAGAAACCCTCTTACTATGTGTTTGCTTATTCATATTCCAAAGCCCTCAACCCTAAAGCAGATACAGTAAGATACTCTTCAGCTTTTGGGGGCAGGTTTGGCAGTCTTTTTCGTCCGTATGCTATCTAGAAGTCTGAATTAGTATTTGCAGGTAGGTCTGGATGGGTGCATATGCATGCCTTATTGCTGGGATGCATGACTGAAGCCAGCGAAGGAAGTGACTGAGTAATGAAACACCTCTCAGATCTGTTACATGGGGAGAAGGCTGCTACACAGGAGGGGAAGGATGTGGAAAAAAACAGGACAAAAAAAGAACAAGTGAGAAAGTGATCAGGCTGTCTCCCCAGTATGAAGCTGCCAAATCTGCCCGGCAACTACAGTTAGTTTAGTAACCATCAGCTGACTAACTGCAAGCTTGGTTCCTCCCTTTGACCTTCTCACCCTCAACCTGTAATGTCACCGTCCATGTTGCTGGTAAGAGTCAAGTTGCTGTATTAGCCCCGGGAGCTGGATGTAGACAGACTGTACTGTATATCAGAGTGTAAGTCATATCACTTGTGTATATTTATATGAGGAGGGAGGAAAGAGGATGGTGTGGGTCCTCATTTCCAGAACATGCCCATGCATGCACATCCTAAGTGTTGATTATTGACTGCAAAGAGATGCAACATAAGCAAATAAATAGATTGCTAAATGACCTCCAGTATGTCAGAAAAACAAAATATATGTACATAGGCCTACACACACACACACACACGCGCTTGATTTAACAGGCTTTTATAAAGAAAAGGTTGGATGTGGACTGTTACTAGATTATTGAGTGATTACTGGCTCCATATTATCAGGGATATTTATAATCTTACCACCTGCCTACTACTACTACTCCTGCTGCTCTATTTGAAAATCTTTTAAACACATGTTGTGATATCTATGTTGANCTCTCTACATGACATGTGGACTGCTTACTTGCTCAACCAATCGGTTAAAGGTATAACGAGTAGGATTTTCCTAAAAAACAATGTATAGACTCATACAACAGTAATCCCTCTCAATCATCACTTATGACCCACTGGAAGTGTGTGGTGGTGTCTGTATCTGCTGAGACCCTGCTGCCCTCTGCCTGGATTTCATTATTTTGCTGTGTTCGGGACATTTCTTGGCGTCAAACTTTGGGCAGTGGTGTGTAGCCCCCAACCAATACAGCGCGCAGGTGTGAGGTGCAGAACTCTTCAAAAACGTATGGCCAATTGCCAGAACGTAAGCACGTGGGACCACCAGAAGTGTGTGCACTTTGAGCCGGGGAGGAGGGGCCAACTTTGAATGTTGGGTTTACGAACAGCAACCGACAAATCCTACTTGTCTTCTTTCTGCAGTTTTACGCGTCACTCTTGTCCTTAAAAAGAGATGTGTAATTAAAGATGTCTTTTATTTCACTTTTGCACAACCATCGTCCACCCACACACATGTGTTCACTTATGTTGCCAAATTAGACCTCTTCTCAACACTGTGTGGGTGTGTGCAAACTGCGCTTAATTGACATCTCTCGCACCCTTCTGTTGATTTTGTTGTTCATGCTGGGGC
>NTHP01000348.1:92783-156104 GCA_003416845.1 Oplegnathus fasciatus | reverse complement strand
GAAGACAAGGCCGCCTGTAAAAGATGCTGTGGTGAGAATGGGGTTGCATTGGCAGGGGGTCTATTGTGGTTCGCAAACGCTGCTTCTGTCGCTGCAGCTGTTGCGCTTTTGTGAGGGAGACTGCTGACTTGCATCACTCAACTTTAGGCAGGGGGACACACTGTAGAGAGGTTAAGATGAGAAAGGGCTTTCTTTGTGGTGCTTTAATGTGGGGTTCTTCCTGTCCTCTTCAGGGTCTGCCCACAGAACTCTATTTATGACCCTTTAACCTTTAACAGTGCTGACAGTCCTCTTCTCTCTGTGGACCTCCGGGTCGAATAAAGTGTTGGTTCAGAGACTTTACAGGATAATGACACCATCAGGAAAAGTAAAGCCTTGCAGTAGAATCATTGTGCGCAACGGCTTCTTATATAATAATAAATTTTGTCTTCTTGCTGTTGTATCACAGAGCAGATTGTGAGGGAGCAGGAGGCTAAATCATTCTTCAAAACAGAGTGAACAGGATAGGGCAGGATCACCTGATTGATTCCTTTTTTTCTCTTCCCCCAAGGGGGCATCCTGCCTCACATGGACAAACTACACCATAGTGCACACAGAGGCACACAAACACACACACTCAAGATGTCTGTTTTCTTTTTAACTTGATCATGAGGTTGTAGTGTGATAATAGGGTGTGTGTGTGTGTGTGTGTGTGTGTGTTGCAGGCAGGTGTCTGTGTGTGTGTGTGTGTGTGTGTGTGTGGGTGGGTGGGTTGTTAGGAGACAGCAGGGCTTGTGGGAGGGGGTAAAGGGCTTCACCCCCCACCATCAACATTTAGGTCCCAAGGGTATAAGGCAGGGTGAAGAAGGGAGGGAGCTGGGTTATTGAGCCCAAGCCTGTACCATTATTCCTATAAGGAGGGCTGAGGCATTAACCCTTTGTCCTCTGTGGGCTACAGGTCTCAGAGACAACAGACACAGTCTCAGTTCAGCTCACCCTGCCCCCTATGATCTCCCGAGGCATCAATGTGTGTGCTGCAGCCAGTACAGGAGTTACGACAGTTTTCATGGCATGGACGTGTGCATGTATTGATGTGTCAGAGACAGATGTTCAGAGACACTGTGCTGCCCTTCGGCTCTGGGGAACAGGGGTAGGTGTGGTTGGACAAAAGGAGCCCTCCATGGTCCTTTACACCCAGTCAGGCCCAGCTGCCTGCAGGGAGGCTGCATTTATGAAGATAGATGTTTAGTTCCTTGTAGTGGTGCTAATTAGTGAAATACACCCTCATGGTGTGACGGGAAACGGCGTGGGTAGAGTTGTGCACATAAACTGCGTGGATAGCGTGCTAACAACAGCTTCCACGGAGTGGTAAATTATAAAGCCTCTCATCAAACCCTTTACTGTAATTAACCTCCATCCTCCGTAAGAGGAGGTGGCTGTAGATCAGGTGGTAGAGGCGATTGGCCATTAGTTGTAGCTGTTTCTAGGTAATTGTCGGTAGTTCAATCCCCAACTCCTCCAGTCCACAAATTGAAGTGTCCTTGAGCGAGACAGTGGATCCTGAAGTGCTCCCCAAATGTATATTGTAGTGTAAATGTGCAAAGCTTTATTTATATTAATAGCTGCCCGACACCTTCCATTTTAATCTGGTTCAGTTCACCCTTTTTTAGGTAGAAAACCACATTTTACGGCCCTCTCCATTCAAAGGAAATGGCCTAATAAGTAACATTTTGATCATATAAATTACAGGTATATTCGCATATATGAGAGTTTGATGATCATAGTTGTAGTAGTTACAGAACATTTGACTAACTTTGGTGTTGTGTTAATTTGCACATTAAAAGACATGTCAGTCTTTTTGTAATGATAACAGGTTCCACTCCTGTGTTTCAAATTCGGATGACAGTGTGAAACCTTTGTTTACATTTACGCTGCAGTTTGCTCCTCTTACCTTAATACCTCACTACAGTAGCAGTTTGTTCCACCAAGACCTTCAGTCGACCACAAATCAAATCAACCAGATTGTAGAGAGGCTGAGGATTTCCAAGTGTCCATTGACATCTAACGCTTCCTGGCTGAAGGTGAACTAGTTTGAGAGGTGCAGCAATCAAGCTGCTGTAAAATCAATACCACGAGTGTTGCTGATGACGAAGTGGCCCGGTTTTCTCCAACCAGAGATGACCTAATGTGAATCCTCTTATGTGAAACCAGCCAGCATGAACACTGACCCTCTCATACTTACTCTTACTTACACTTCTACAAGCAATCCAGCAGCGTGTGTGCGTGTGCAAGTCAGTGCAACTCTTCAAATGGGGATCTATTTGTCACAATGTGTGTTACTACATAATTACCCTACATATTTTCCCTTCTTATGTCAGGGAAGCTATCCATACAGTTATACTGTACACACAAATGTGCCATTGTTTCCTCTCTGTTGTGCTCTGAACGGGCAACCGCAGTTCTGCAGGAACAATTAAACCTCCTACATGCATTGTTTAAAAAATATGGGCTCATTTTTCAACTTGTGCTTATTTGAGACGAGGAGGTGGAGGGTGTTGTATTAAATCCCTGGAGGAAGGGGGTGGAGAGAGCATTGGAGGCAGGTACGAGCACGACCGAAGGGATCACGAGAACCAATATTGGGCACATGGAAGGAAAATACCTCTCTCTCATCATCTTAGGAAAAAGATAAAGTTTACATGACCATTGTCTCCAAGGGAGGTGTAGCTGTTTATGTGTCTGCTGGAGTCTGATTGGATATGTGTTTCCCAAGAGGCTGTAATATGTTTTTTCTCTACTTATTCTGGTGTTAGGATGGAGATCGAGTAGGAGAGGATAAGGAGAGAGACTGTTGAGTTTTCACTCCACATATTAGGTGTTTTCTTCTCTTCATTTAGCCTTCTTATCACAGCACCAGTCTGTCGTCTATATAAAATATTCCCCCTTGTCACTCAGGTTCTGTCATCTAATTCAGTGTTTTTGTCACCTCAGTTTCCTTCAGTTAGTGACAAGATGTGTTTATAGGCTCCCCGGGGTTGTTTATCTCACCTGCTCCACCTGTAATTTGTTTTCCCTCATTTCTGTTGTATCTTTTTTTATGTATGTGCAGATGAATAAACTGAAGCTCAAAGGCAAACCTGGCCAGCGGGGTTATATGTGTGTCTCCCAAGAGAGCCTTAACAAGTTTAAATCACATTTTCATTTTCTCACGTCACTCTCAATTCTTATCGCATTCAAGGAAGGATTTCCTTGACGATGAGCCTGAGCCTGACTTGGACAGGAATTTGAAAACTAAGCCTTGGACTTAAAAGTCACTGAGAGTGGTTCAGAGGGTGGCTTTATCTAGTTTTTGGAGATATCTGATTTTGGAAAAGGGCTTTCCCATCTTCCATCACTCACATATCAACCAAGCTTATTTAGTGGGCTCACAGGATTGGGAAAACAAAGTTTGATATATAGAAGAAAAATAATTACTTTCCTGTCATTAGTACTCATCACTGACATGTTTTCTACAGTTCAGTCCCTCTCCTTCTGGTAAAACATCATATTCTGAGCAGTCGGGTAACCTGGATGATTGCAGTCACTGTCATTATCACATATTGGCACAATGTCAGTTCATTACAACTTTACAGGTAAAATGTTATTACTGTACCACCTACAGAGGTGTTTGGATGTTTTTAGGTGATGTCTTTTCAGAAGTTACATCTTTCAACTTCATGTAACACTGTACATAAGGATGCCAATTAGCAAGCTGGATTTCAGCATCACTACAAGTGACAGTCTCTCATATGGAAATGACATGGATCGTGGTTGTCAGTATGTTCAGAGTTGAAATGGCAGCCTACCGTATATGATCATATTAACTTTAGCCATTCCACGAAAAGGTTCCCAGCTTTGGAGGTAGCCCATCGAATTAAGATCCACTGTAGTAACCAGCAGTACTGGCCAAATACTCACAAAACCTAAGGCCTAAAACAATACTGTTTTAGTGCTGTTACTTTAGGGGGGAAAATCTACTATTTGGAATTCAAATTTCTGTAACTTTAATTCAGGAAAAGCATGGTCTCCCGACAGCATTGTGTAGGTAGTACCTGCAGCCAATAACCACTTGTTGCCATTGCACAATAGCTATGGGCAGTAGGTGGTGATTCTTCAGTAGAAAATAATTGTAAAAAAACAAAACAAAATTAATTCTTGGATACTTTGGGCTTGTGGGAGAATAGTATCTATTAACAACACACTCAATTGTCAGCATTTAGCATGCATGGGACACTCCAATAGACTTTATCAATACCACAGACCTATGTTGGTTTTCCACACACTGTATGTAGGTTGTCTCTGTGACAGCTGGACTGGGTTTGAGTTTTGTATATTTGTGCACAAGTGGCTTCATCCAGCGTGATACTTCACTTCATGGTCAGATTAGCTGACCTAATGATCATATTAGCAATCTGTTTTTACTATAAATATGGACAGTTGAAATGTGTTAAAGCATATCTGCATGTCTGCTAAGACTGATGTAGCAGGTGCAGAAGCCCCTTACAAAGGATAAATTAATGAATCAACGGATACCTACATTTCAATTTAACAATGTTAAATCATTGTGTAAATATAATGGAAATCACCAGAGCATTTTCATCGTCACATAGGCCCTCATGACATGCAGCTGTTCTGCGCAGTTGTCTGATACAACCCATCCATGAAAATTAGAATGCTTATTCATTTAATTTCACCATAAAAGCATGAGATGAACTTAATGCATTTCATCCAACCACAAGAAATTAAGCATTAAGAGGCCCTGCCAAGATCTGAAATCTGAGCCTTACATTAGCAGTAATAAGTTCATCTGTCATTTCTCAGGAGGAGGACCACTGTGACTTCCTTAAGAGTACCTTTGGTAATCAGTGGTCTTTCAGCACCATTAACTTTGTATTGTTAATTAGCACCAATGCACTAACCCAACCTAACGACAATCACCAGCAGAACCTAGCACGGAAAATAATTCAATGTCAGAAAGAGGGACTTTGTGAAATTGATCTTTTTGCAAATAGCATTTTCAGAATCATTTGATAAGTTTGAAACATTTCAAAACTATGAAATTATTATGTGTATGAATTTGTATCAATATTAAGTTGGGGTAGGTGCAGGACGTAGGGTAGGGGTGAGGGAATAAGTGGCTGAAAAGTAGGTATACGTACTAATGGAAAAGCCATGTGTTACCTTGTCTAAAAGATGATACATTTCCACATGCAGATTCCTGATCCATTTCTGTGAGTTTAGTGTTAAACACCTGTCCCACTTGTGAGTTCTGTGTCACACCTACTGCACACCTCATATAACAAAGTAATACGTGATAATAAGTGACCCTGCATCCGGCAGCAGGTATTGTTAAATGGTGCTTTAGACTACAGAGTTTATGTCTGAAGCTGTTGGTATTTATTTCAAGTATCGCATTCACAGGTTCAAAGGTGGCCGTGGCTAAATCATCTGGGTTTTTCCGTTTCCTGCCTTCCTGCCTTTGGTGTTGTGTTGTGTTGTAGAGTGTTTTTCTACCTGCTGTGTTTTAAGCTTTCCTGTGGCTCTGGGACTCTGATCACAATGGACCTGTGAAGCCTGTGTCAGGATGTCCCAGACAGCTTATAGTTGTTGTTAAAAAAATCAACCAACGGGATGTTGACACAGATTTTTTTGTGTGTTCTAAGTGCTCATAGTTACATCAGAAAAGCATTTTGTTTTTGAAATTTCAGCCAACCCACTTTTTACTTTAACAGTTGTGTCATATTTTGTGTGTCCAGTATTAAATGGGATCAGAAACTTCTTACGTTGCATAAAGGGGAGCACAGACAAAGCTGTCAGCATTTACCGAATAGGGAGAATCTAAGATTAACCCCATTTGTGGTAAATAGATGAGGAAAAATGCGAGCAGACAATTACGCATTTACATGTCTGGCTTACAATCTTGATGCATAGTATATTTTTAAAGTTATAGTTATAGTAACCATATTAATACTTTTTATTTAAAATTGCTATTTTTCTTTTTGCTTCTGCCTCTCCAAAACTAATATTACATTATAGAGATAAAAAATTGTTATCTGACTCAAAGGCACACAATTAAAACAATCATTTGCCATTGCATATTGATCAAATTCTGTAAATTATTTACATCCTGAAACTGCCTTTTTGTTTGACTTTAGTCAGCTAAAAAAACGTGAATGATCGTCAGTGAAAATGCAGTCACTTTATCAGTCAAACTGGAGAAAAGACAACAAAAGGAGCATTCTTTAAAATGATGGTATATTTTTGAAAGAAAAATGCCAGAAACTTTCTAGGAAGGTCATTTTAATGGGATGACTGTGGTGCAGTAGCATCGACAGAACAAGCTGCAAAAATGTTGAAATATATCAGCTTCTGTATTCTACACATACAACATTTTTGTCAATACTGTAACAAAATTAAAATATTGTATATATACTGTAATGGGACACAATATTTAGCCATTGACAAAATTACAAACACTTAAGGAATTATTTTCGTAATGAGATTACCAATGAATTAACACCCCTCCTCTCTGCTGTATGTGTCTTAGATTCCACTGATAAATTGCTTTTAAATAAAGTGCTAAGTGACCTGTTTCTCTCCTCTGGGTTTGAATCCAGTACACTGCCTCTAACTAATCTCCACTTCAGTATCTCCATCCACTAATCCTGACTGGCGCAGCAAGCGTCACAGTATACAGTGCTTTAGCTTAAAGACAAGATACTGTACTATCCTTGTTTCACCCATGCTCCGCCCTGTCCCATAGGGAATCCTCAGTATAGGAGGAGCAGAGACGCGTTCCTGTCTCCCCGGTGCTGTTGCCAGGCAGTTTGCATTCAGATGAATTAGTCAGCTCTCTTGTTTGAAAGCCTCTTAAGCGCTATCTTCTTAAGCTGGTGTTGACCATAAAGCTGTGTGGTGGAGAAGGCCATGGTATTGTGGTGCTACTGTATGGCTCTGCACTGGTTGGGGTGCCTCCTTTAGTAAATAGACCTAATTGAGTAATTGGATCTCTTAAGTGTTGCTGTAGGATACTGCAAGTGCACAGGCTTGTTAAAGAAGTGCTGGCAACCTGATCCTGTTAATAAGCAATGGTGACGAATAAAACTGTTGCACAGATATAGTATGTTTAAATGCAGTATTTGGATAAGTGGGACACATATTTGGTGTAAATGAGATATAAGGAACATGAAAGGCATTTCCTCCTCCAAATCATCATTAACAAGACTACAAGTCTAAAGCCATGCTAACGGCACCGTGAGGGTGTTTGGGCACAGCGGTGCTTTGAGCTAAATATTAATGTCACCATGCTAAAACACTTATAATGATAATGCTAACATGCTGATTTTTAGCAGGTATAATGGCATTTGCTAATTAGCACAAAGTATAGCTGAGGCTGACTGCAATTTTATTAGTTTTGAAGGTTTGGTTAGAAACCAAAGTATTGGGCAAATTAAAATGTTGACCCGATGATGGCTCTAGAGGAGGAAAAAGTTAAAGTTATTACAGTTTGTCCTGAGGATAACATGAATGTCTGTAGCAAATTGAATGGCAATCCAGCCAAGTTGTTGAGACAATTCACTCAAAACCATAAACGTGGTACTAGTGGAAAGGGGGCTTCATCCTCTGGGGACCATGAATGTCTGTGAAATATCAATGTAGAGAGTAGAGAGTAAAAGCTGCTCACTGACTCCAAACCACAAATTTATTTAAGTCTTAATCTTCCTCAGATTTATATACCAATAGGCTCATAGGCAGTATGATGACAGGTTTGGTTAACTATCAACTCATCCAGGGTGATAAAGATCTCAAAACAAAAACAATTCAAGTACACAATGAAAGCTCTTATAAAAACACATCAATCGCAAAGTGTGGGAGTACAGAGACAATAATACACAAGTCTACCAAAAATGTCTCAAATATATAAAAAGTAGTTGTAAGTTACATGAAAGGAAACATTAAAATAGCCATGACTATCTGTACAAAATTTAATGGCAATCCATCCAGTAGTTGTTGAGCTATTTTAGTCTGGACCAAAGTGGTGGACTGACAGACCAACATTATCATCCCTAGATAAAAAATTATATGACTGTAATGCCCATGTATTCAGTGAGAGGTTTAAAATGTAGCACTGGCATTGAGTAAAAGCTGTCTATTGTTTGCCAGAATTAGTGCTTTATCTTCCAAGTCACTGGAGTACGTGTTACTGCCATATGGGCAAGCAGATGCCCATTGTACCTCTCAGGAGCTCGCATTCACTGAACCAAGCGACTGGGCTAGATGGGAGTCTCTAGACCTCTCACAACCCTCTCCTGAAATCCCTATTTGTAGTCATAAGTCTTCTTAGAGTTGAAGAATGCTGCTCAAAGTTTTGACAATTTTCCTTCTGCACCCAATCATCCTGGAAAAAATCCCAGGCCAGCTGAAAACTTTTTTTTTTTCATGTTTGCCCTAAATTCAAAATGCTGAAGACGTTGCATTAAAAATTAAGACATGCATCTTTTTTTGCTTTCTTTGAGGCATGGCACATAGTATCGTGTTTAATGATGTTCGGAGAAGCTAATGATCGAGTCCTTATGGGTCTTTTGGATAGATGAAAGCCCTCAATGGAATTTGATCTGTTTCCAAGTAGTTCAGAGCAGTGTTTTGTGCATGCATTGTAATGAGCTGAACTTGCATTTTCTCAAAACTGTTGATGCTGCACATAACTCGCAGTCTCACAAGGATAGTGAAGAAGGAGTTGTTGTTCTTAGTCAATCTGTTGTCTTAAGTAATTGCTACATTTACAAGAAACATGAAAGATTATGTGATAATAATTCAATAATTGTTACATACAACAAGGCTAAGAGTGTACAGTCATGTTAGCCGCTCTGTGAGGCAGTAGTGCTTTGAACTAAATGCTAACGTCATGCTGATGTTTAGCAGGTATGTTTACCATCTTCACCCTCATAGTGAATATGAAAATGTCATTAATTTTGCAGTTATTTGGACATAGACCAAAGTATTAGAGAAATTAAGATTCTGACCTGTTGGTGGTACCAAATTTCATGGAAATCCATTCAATAGTTGCTGAGATATTTCACTCAAAGCTACAAATGTCAACTTCATATTGGTGCTAGAGGTAAAGTCAGAGGATCACCAAAGTCAAGAGGACTGATCCTCTTGGAACCATGAGTCTGTACAAAATTTGGTGTCAATCCATCTAATAGTTGTTAAGATATTTCAGACCAAAGTGATGGACCGACCAACTGACAGAATGACGCTGTTTTCTATATAATGACGTATATGTTTTGTCTTTCTTTCCAGATTATTCTGCGGCTCCATGATCTTCATGTAAAATTCTACCCTGTGCTTCAACTCCTGACCATTTCACTGGACTGAAAGACCTAATCAGTGGAAAGTCTGGTTGATGACTGTAACGCACTCTCTCCCAAAGTCTTCTGCCCCTTCTCCTGTCCCTCCCCAGCATGGCTAGACGGAGGTTAGACTGCTTTCTTCTCGGTCAGGTGTTTGCTGGCCTGATCCTGGTATCGATAGGACTATCCTTCGTCCAGAGCAATGAGTGCCCCCAGCTGTGTGTATGTGAGATCCGACCCTGGTTTACCCCCCAGTCCACCTACAGAGAAGCCATCACTGTGGACTGCAATGACCTTCGCTTAACACGCATTCCAGGGAACCTCTCCAGTGACACTCAGGTTCTCCTCCTACAGAGCAACTACATTGCCAGGACCAGTGAGGAGCTGGAGCAGCTCTTCAACCTGACTGAGCTGGACTTGTCACAGAACAATTTCAGTAATATCCGGGATGTTGGCCTTACCAACATGTCCCAGCTCACCACGCTTCATCTGGAGGAGAACCAGATCACAGAAATGCCAGATTACTGTCTGCAGGACCTCAGCAACCTGCAGGAGCTCTACATCAACCACAATCAGATCAACACCATTTTTGCCAATGCCTTCTCTGGGCTCCACAACCTGCTCAGGCTTCACCTCAACTCCAACAAGCTCAAGACCATCAACAGCCAGTGGTTTGAATCTACACCCAATCTAGAGATCCTCATGATTGGGGACAACCCCGTTGTTGGAATAATGGACTTTAATTTCAAGCCACTGGCTAACCTTAGAAGCCTGGTTTTGGCTGGGATGGATTTGACAGACATCCCCGGAAATGCCTTTGTGGGACTTGACAATCTTGAGAGCCTCTCTTTCTATGACAATAAGCTGGTCCGAGTTCCTCAGAGAGCCCTTCAGAAACTACCTAACCTCAAATTCTTGGATTTGAACAAAAACCCAGTGCACAAGATTCAGGAAGGGGATTTCAAGACCATGCTGAGACTTAAGGAACTTGGGATAAACAACATGGGAGAGCTGGTTTCTATTGACCGGAACGCTCTGGACAACCTTCCTGAGCTCACAAAGCTGGAAGCTACAAACAACCCCAAATTCTCCTACATCAACCGTCAGGCCTTTCGTGATGTCCCAGCCTTGGAGAGTCTAATGCTGAACAACAATGCCCTGAATGCCCTCTACCAGTCCACAGTGGACTCTCTCCCCAACTTGCGTGAGATCAGCATCCACAGCAATCCTCTGCGCTGTGACTGTGTCATCCAGTGGATGAGCTCCAACAAAACCACCGTCCGTTTTATGGAACCCCTGTCCATGTTTTGTGCCATGCCAACAGAAGTAAGGGGTATGCATGTGCGGGAGGTTCTGCAGAAGAATTTAGCAAACCAGTGCCTGCCCATGATTTCCCATGATACTTTCCCAAGCCACCTCAACCTTGACATTGGCATGACTGTGGACTTGGACTGCAGAGCCATGTCCCAGCCTGAACCTGAAATCTACTGGGTGACACCAATGGGGAACAAGGTCATGATGGACACCCTATCTGACAAGTACAGCCTCAGCAGTGAAGGGACATTGAGAATTTCTCATATCCAAGTAGAAGACTCTGGCAGATACACCTGTGTGGCTCAAAATTCAGAGGGAGCTGACACAAGAGTTACAGCTATACGAGTGAATGGCACTCTGTTAGACAGCACTCAGCTTATGAAGATCTATGTCAAACAAACAGAATCTCACTCTATCCTGGTGTCCTGGAAAATAAATTCCAATGTAATGACCTCTAACCTCAAGTGGTCATCTGCCACCATGAAAATAGACAACCCACATATTACTTACACTGCCAGAGTACCTGTGGATGTGCACGAGTACAACCTTACGCATTTACAACCAGCAACTGAATATGAGGTGTGCCTCACTGTCTCCAACATCCACCAACAAACGCAGAAGTCGTGCGTGAACGTTACGACGAAGCAAGCGACCTTCGCCGTGGAAATATCTGACCAAGGGACCAACACTGCTCTTGCAGCAGTCATGGGAACAATGTTTGCAATTATCAGTCTGGCCTCTCTGGGAGTGTACATTGCCAAGAGGTGGAAGAGGAAAAACTATCACCATTCTCTGAAAAAGTACATGCAGAAAACCTCATCAATACCGCTAAATGAGCTGTACCCTCCTCTTATCAACTTGTGGGAGGCAGACAATGAGAAGGAGAAAGAGGGCTCATCCGAGACCAAACCCAGTCAGGTGGACACCACACGCAGCTATTACATGTGGTGAGAGCTACTATCCAGTGGGAGATACAGAGACATCTTTCTTTCAGGAGCACAAATATACATATTTGCTTCTTTGTGTAAAAGTGAACTAAGTCATTTTTTCTTTCATGTTTCCTTTTTTTTTCTTTGGTTCTCTCAGACTTGCTCTTTAAAGCGAATGACGAACCAAGATTTTCAAATCTTTAGTTTAGCATATTGCCTTTTTACCTCTCGCCAATTTTGACACACAATATGGCAGCTTTGTTTAGCTTCCTGGACTTAGTAGTCACTGTGCTTTATTTTTAGTACTTGTTTTGATGGACGCAGCATGAGCATTGTCACGGATTCAGCAAACACGAGCAAAGGAAAAGCTGAAATCCAACCTGTTTTTGACATGTTTCTCCGGCAGAACTGTTAGAGACTGCCATCTTCTTTCTCTTGTAAAACAGTTTCACTGTTGACTGTTGTGCACTGAAATATATATACTAATTTGTCTATCAACTCAAATATAAGCTGACAAAGTACATTTAGACTTGATATACCGTCTATTGAATAATGTTAGCAATTCCTCTGTAATGTTGTATCAGCTATGATTTAATTTACTTTTTGTACATTAAATAACAGTATGTTTGATTTAGACTTTAAGTTTGCAGAGCAGCTACTGTAAACCAGCAATAGAAATATGAATGTTATGAACTAGGTAAATAGATGTAAGGCTTTTTAAATTTCTTAAATATTACTTTTCTTATTTTGCTAGAATATGTCTACAATCACTGGTTTTGTTGTGTTTACACACACGAACATGTTGTTTATTGAGGAGCAAATTAAATAAAATCTTCTTTCCTCATATTTTTTAAACCATGATTTCAATGCTAAGTGTCATTTTTATAAAAAAGTACTCATATAATTGTGTTTATTGTATATTTAATAAATATGCTTTGGAGAAACAGACATTTACAGGTTGAAAGTAAAGGTTTAAAGACTTAAATTGTTGTTGTGGGTAAAAATCATCATCTCATATTAATGCCTCACATTAGAATTTTATTCATTTCAGTTTGATGAGTATAGCTGTAGGTGTATAACCTCAGTGTTGATGGAGAGAGAATGGAAGATGCAGACTGCAGTGTGTTTGCCTCTGCAAAGCAATTATCAGAGAATAATTTAAATTCTAGTCTCTGCACAATATAATTACTGCACAATATGCCTCAGAGTACATACAGTAACTTAAAAAACAAAGAAATTAGTCACTCAAAACCAAGACAGTGGATATAGTGCCTGCATTTTTTGTTCACTGTATGTTTTATTATACCAGACATACCTCTGCATCTCCAAAGCTTTAGAAAAGAAGCAACATCAGGAGTATAACGCAGCTGAGACAATATTGAAGGCGATGGTGATTATGGATAATGAAAGTTACAGCAAGTACAAACTGCTGAATCATTTGGCATCAAGCAACCCTGCCATAATCCGCCAAATGTTTCATATTCTCAGCATTTTGTATTGTATGTGGAATGTGGTAGTCTGAGACTGCAAATTATTCATCATTGTGTCATGTTGGACTTTGATTTGATATAACATTATAGGTAGCTTTTCTTCATCTCTTTCAGTAAGATGACATGAAACAAACATTTGCTTTCTCTGCAAAAACTAGTGAGATGGTAATATGTTCTCACTTGCAACCCATCAATGTCTCTGCAAGGTCCATAAATCCACCACAGTGGCTCACTGTCTAGAAAAGTGGATCTCCAGTGGGAGCCCAGAAGCTCCGTTTGTTTCTGATGTTGACTGACAGCTCTGGGCTTTGTGGTACAATCAAACGATCTCCGTTTAGTCTCCCCTGACAACATGCTCATTCTCGCGCATGCTGTCTCCTGTGAAGTATCCATAGGTGGTGTATAAACAGTTAATGAATGATCAGCAATATAATATAACACAATTGTAATCACAACTGTTTCTTTTCATTAATTTATTACATCGTTAGATTTTAAGCACTTGACTGAGATGCAGCTGATAGCTTCGTAAGAAATCAAGAAAGTAGACCTTGAGATTTTTGTCACAAACTCAACAGTTTTAAGCCCAAATTTATAATTTGTTGACAAATCCTAAACATTTATAGCTACATTATAGTGTGTTATTAACAATTAAAGAACTGTTTATAAATGCAAATAAAATAAAGTGTTACTGATACACATTATATATCCCAGATAAAGCCTCTTGACTCTATTGTCACACTACTGTCAGTAACTGATTTGGCTTTGTGGGCACTGTGCATCCACAAATGCTGATGATGAAATGGGTTAAACACGTTCTCATACTACTGCTTTTCTTCGTGTATAGAGATGTCACGAGATGCTGCAAGGAAAATGTCAGTGAATGTCATGGACCCTTTAGGGAGACCTGTGTCCTGTGCTGAGAATGATGGACAGAGGACACCAAAGAAGCAGTCGTCTGGCATTTGTTAAACCTGCACATTGAAACTGCTACTTTGAAAAATCCGCTACCGTCCTTTTATCTGCACAGAACGGACGAGCTTTTATACCGCCGCAGTGGGTAGCCTAGTAACAGACCGGAAATCAGCTCATTGGGACAGCTATCAATGAAAGCTTTTCAAAGCGTGTGCTGGAGCCTGCACCGTGTCCCATCCCAGTGGCCTGTTTCCATGACAACCCCTCCCTCCATCCATCTGCAGGTGCTGGCAACCAAGTGAGAGAAGTCCCCAGAGCCTGAAATACCACTGACAAGGTCAACACCCCGCAGGTGGGAAACCACTGAAACATCATGTACTCTTTCAAAGGTGTGGAGCGAGAAAAGCTCCATCTTTGCACTGAAGGTGAGGTGGAATGACACAGAACGCTCCTCAGCTCGGCTTCATGCCTCTTTTTCTTCTGTCATGCTTGAGGTGAACTATGTAAAACTGCAGCTGAAGACAGGATGAATGCTGTATGACAATCAAAATATCACTGTGCAAATATTTCCACAGTTATTGTGTCAAGCACAGCCAGTGGTTCATCTGCATTTCAAGGCTTGAATATAGTCTAATTATTTTTTCAGAATTATCTCAACTAGCAGAGACGGGACAATTTAAAAATAACGCAAACAGAGGCAAACAGCTTTCAAACATACAAACACTAACAAAACCCCACAATTTTCATTGTAGTAAATTTCTAAGCTGGTGGTATGTTGATGGAGTTAGGGTTGTGACCTGTCTGTTATTCTGCTTTGATTGGTGGTAGAGCGGCCAGTGGCTCACAGCCTACAGGGGGAGGTATTGTCTCCATTTTCTCCTGATTTCCAACATACCCGATGCAGTCGCTGAGAGAAATTGATCAAAATGTAATCTTTGTATGGTGAGAAAACAGGAGGCAAGTCTGAGCCGGAACCTGAAGCTCTCCATCCACTTAAAGCCTAAAAGATTGAGCGCCTGCTTTAAGAGCTGAGGATCAACTAAAGAGAGGGTGAAGGAGTAGTTGAGCTTCTCACAGGAGAATGAATTCAAATGAATCCCACTGTTAACCTGCATGCTGTGTGCTTAGCTTAATGGTATGTTTTTTCTCAAAGAGAAACAGTTTTTTGGATGAGGACTAACTAATGTGTTTGCCAGATGTACTGCATAGTGGATGTGCTAGTCATAGACAAGGCTTTTTTTAAACATCACATGTAAACTATGTAACCTAGTCCACGCATGTGCTCCTTGGCTTTGGAAGTAACCCTTGGTGACCACTACAGGCAGTAAGCGAGTTAGCCAGACATGCTAATGTTTGCAGCGTACCTCACAGCAGACAAACACACTGTTTAATCCATTCCTTACACTTTTGTATGCAGAAGTGCATATGCATATTCATCTATGGGTACCTTGGGGATCATTGGCTCTGCTGTTCCTTCTTTATGTTAACACCTGCGCTGAGTGATAATTGGCAGCTTCAAAGTAAAAGCTAAATATTATGTATTGCATCTATTATATGCCCTTCATATTCAAATCAGCTGTGGATATGGATATGTTCCCATCTCTAAGCAGTTAAGTTGACAAGCAGGTCAAGCAGCCAAATAGTTTGTGTTTTAGGCCTCAGTCGGCTGTGTGCCATGTGATGTACAGTAAAGGAGCATGTAAAGAGCGTGCATCGCTAAAAACGTGTACACTAACAACATCTAATTTCTAGTGCTAAGTTCAGCTAAAGAGAATACTGACAGACAGTGAAATACAACCCAATGGCATGTTAAATACTGTTACTGTTTATGACCAATTAGTGTGTTTCTTGAGCTGACAGCAGCCAATCCCTGATGAAGACAGACATTTGTCCAATAGTGATAAATATTACAGTTACAGCCTGCGGGAAACCAGGTGGTAACTGCTGCCGGCTGGGACTGGACTTAGAATTGTCTGGCCGGCAAGAAAAAAGCCTATACTGTACTAATTCAGACATAAGACATACGCATTTATATATATTTTTTCATTAAAAAGGCACTTAAGTTGTCCATGAACGTGTGGCCTTTGATATCATTTCCTGAAACACAGTAGCTTCTCATAAAACAGAAACAAACCCACCTTCATATGATACAGTCAGCAGCTAAGTGAATCCCACACACTGAAGTAAGCTTTTACAACTAACTAACACCAGCCACTGTAAGTGAAACAGAAACAGCCACTGGACAGGACTCCTACTCATTGGGGGGGTAATATGAAATGTGTGCTAACTTTCCAACGTCCTCTTCTGATTCCACTTATGCCATGCATCACCAGGGTCACCCCACACAAGGTCACTTTTGACAGCAAAACTGGTGACAGTTTGCTCTTCCTAATTGACAGGTGCTTTTTCTCTCAGGCAAGGGTGGAGGGCGAAGTGATGATGTGACAACACTCTTTCTTCTCTTGGCTTTGGGGAGAGTTCATATACAGGTTGATGACTTGGTCAAATTTGCAACCAAAATGATACTGTTCTCACAATTTGTCTGTTTTGTTTAAGGCTAAATATTTTACCCCATTTTTCTTTCCTGCTGAGATTCACAGTTTTAGGGAATTTCACTGTGCAGAAAACATTGCTGTACATGTATTTCTTTAGTACAGTGCACCCTTTGCACAAATAGTCCCAGTTTAACCTTTGAAGTTGAAACTGTAATTTTATTTTTAAAGTGCCTCCTCCAAAGCTGAGTGCAGTTATAGGCAGCTAAGTACATGAAACTGGAGTGAGAAGAGCAGAAAGCATTTCACTGCCTTTTGTAATCCACGCAGCATTCAGCCTTTGATGGCTCAGAGTGCCCTGGCTCCTGGCTACCTGTATTTGGACAATGTGATGAGCGCCACTCTTTGAGGAGAGATGATAATCAACAGGGTTCAACAGAAGGCCATCTCATAGATTGTTTATCCAAGCGAATGAGGAGGCATGCATAACCAGTTATCATGATCTCGATCACGCTGGCCCAGCCTCGGTTATTTTCATTGTTCTGGGAAGAGTGTGGGTGTGACTTCACACCTCTTTCTGAGAGCAACTGGCTGCCCTGCAGAGACAGCACCTGTGAGGCTGTTCTCTTATTATTCCCAAACTCTCACACATACAAAGATAAATTTAACTACTCGCAAAGTGCTCGTTACCCAGCAAGCCTCTGATGAATGACGCTGTGCAGAAGGTGGTGAAGTTGAAGCCCTTAGGTTCGCATGACCTCCATCAACTTTTTAGGATAAAACATGTCATTTGTTTGGGGGAAAACATCAGCCTTGGAAATAAGTTGTATAAAAAATGTAGTTTCTTATTTACCAAATCTACATTTTTGTATGACTTCTCATGGCATCGCTGCTTTCAGTTTTAGCCACACTAACCTTGGCTCTAAGCATGGCAATGTGGGCTTTTTGGCCAGTCCACCACTTTGATCCAGACTGAAATATGTCAACAACTATTGGATGTATTGCCATCAAATTCATGAGACATTCATGGTCCCCACACAATGAATCTTAATGGCTTTGGGGATCCCCTGACTCTCTGTGTAGAGCTACCAGCAGGTCAAAGTTCTCATTTATCCGATAAAATCTCTCAACATTTATCAGATGGATTAGTACATAGTTATGTACAGATATTCGATGTGTCCTAATGACTTTGGTGATATCCTCTGGCAAGTTGACGTTGCCATTTGTGATTTTTATTGAAATGTCTCGAAAACTATTGGATGGATTGACATTACATTTGGTGCAGACATTCATGTTCCCCTCAGGATGAATTGTAATCACTTTGGTGATCCCCTGAGCTTTTCATTGAGCACCATAATCTGGTCAAAATTTTTAATTTTCCAATACTTTGGTTTATGACCAAATACTAATGACATTCATCAGCCCCAGATGTAATTTGTGTTTAGTGCTAATCAGCCAAATTTAGCAGGCTAACACGTTAATCTAAGATGGTGAACATGGTAAACATTACCTGCTAAACATCAGAATGTTTAATGTCATTGCAAGCATGTTAGCATGCTGACATTAATCGTAATAATAGCTCAAAGCACCACTGTGCCATGGTACAGCCTTACACTGCTGCTGCAATGTGGCTTAGTCTTGATGAATTATGTGTACATGGGTTTTCAGCATTGGTACCTGCTGGACGTCAAAATGTTTGATGTTTCTGAGAGGGGTACTTTCCAGGCACAAGCATGGAAATCTTTTCCTGGCAAGGTAAAAACTAGTCTATACAAAGAAATGTGCATAGAGTGCCTTCATCATATCATATTAGTTTTCCTATCAGAATGCAAATGGCCTATTCCAGGATCAGTCACTGAACAGTGGAAACGAGTATGAAAATGATGGTTAAACAAATTCAGTATCGGGGCAATGAGGCAATGAGTTCCACCGGTGTCAACAAAACATGAAATCTCTCATTGAAAAGAGGTGGAACATCTCTCTACAGCCCGGAGAGTCTGATCTGGGGTTGAAGCTGTTTGGACTTGTTTTTTTTAGCCTTTACGAACACATTTAGTTTGGATAACGTGGAACACAATCACCAGGAGAAGAGGAGGCTAGTTTCAGTTGTTGTTGTTGTGTGTCTCTTTTACTTATAGAACTTTATTGTGATGAGATTATTGCTTCTATACTATCTGAATAATGGAGGTGTACTGTGAGAGAAATCACAATAGAAGTGTGGAAACATAATGCATTTCAGTAATGTTAATCATCTGTTAAATGCATAATGAATTGTTGGACGGATTGTTCTGGTGTATTCTCCCAGGGCCCAATTAAAGAGCTTTGCTTTTTGCCTGCAGCGTACTGTAAGTGTGAACGTGTGTTAAGTCTCACTGCTAACACAGAGGCTTGAAGCTCATTTCCATCTTCTTAGACGTAGCTCCTACTGTTACGATTGTGTCGTTATTCAAACAGGCATATAAAGTGCTCTGTAGTAGTGAAAGTCAAAATAGAAAAAGAAAAGAAAAAAAATCAGACACGGAATATACAGGTGTAGAGAATAAACAAAAGGCAATTTTAATAAGCACACACACTCCTGTTTCAATTGGAAAACAATGTTACCGACAATACTCCACTTTGACATGAAGGTGAAGCAATAATGGGAAAACACAATTGGAGGTGGCCTCACTCCATTACTCTATTGATTGCCTGGTCATCAAAACAGAGCAAAATGTTCTCTTTTATTGATTGCTTATGTATGTGTGTGTTCATGCAGACCACACAGATGCATATGTTTGTGTTTGTGCTTTACTGTGAGAATAAATGTAAGTCAGTAGATTTCCAGCTTGCGTAATAACATTTTCAACATATTTTGGCCTGACCTTATGCTGCTTCTCCTCGAGCACAATTGTGACATTAGAAAGCAGGTCAGAAAAGGTCAACCATCTGTTGACTTATAAAATCCAAAACAGGCCTTGCCTTTATGAAGCCCCTCATTTACATTAGAACATGACAGACAATGAGTGTTCTCACTGCTTTCTTATTTTATTAGGCAAAATATCTCTGACGTGTTCTCAAGAGCTGAGACAAAAGGCCCTGGTTTTACTCATCAGGCACTTCTGAGCTTAGAGTTACTGTATGAATGGATTGGTCGGGAATGAGGCTACAGGTTTAGAAAACAGCTACACTAGACCCTAAGGATGGCAAAATCAATCTGACGGTTGGTCAGTCCATCACTTTGGTCTGAAATATCTCAACGACTATTGGATGGATTGAAATTATGTTTGGTACAGACATTCATGGTGCCCAGATGATGAATCCTCATGACTTTGGTGATCCCCTGATTTTTTCCCTAATGCCATCAGCAGGTCAAAGTTTTCAGTTTTCCAGTAAAATATTTCAACATCTAATAGATGGAATGGCACAAAAAGTGGTACAAACATTCATTGTTCCCAGATGATAAATCCTAATGACTTTTGTGATCCCCTGACTTTCCCTGTAGCGCCGCCATGAGGTTAGTGGTATAAACATCCATATCTGCCTCAAAAACTGCAAAACATATTAAACGTTCCCATCAACTCCACCCTGTGTTTAGTGCTAGTTAGCAAATATTAGCATGCTAACATGCTAAGCTAATATGTGAACATGGTAAACATTATATCTGCGAAACTTATGTATGTTAGCATTGTCATTGTAAGCATGTTAGCATGCTGATGTTAGCCTTTAGCTCAAAGCACCACTGTGCTCAGACCGGCTAGCACAGCTGTAGACTCTTACTCTAGTTTACTTGTAGAGGAGCACGCAACCACTCAGTTTAAGCTCAAACATAAAGATTTAAAAGCTGGATTCAAGAATTATCATAAGTGAAATTAAAGACTGTGGTTGTCTTTATAACACAGTAACTGCTGTCTGAACTGTTTTGCACCAGCCAATAGCTAATATTTGCTGAAAGGATCATATTTACTAGGAACAAAAGCAAGTTGCCTTCCATTGTTCAAAAGCGTTTTCCATCTTCCATGATGATGACACAACATTAATAAAAAAAGTGTTCATTGCTGTGTGTTGTAATCATTATCCACTGTGATTGGCACACATTGACTTCTGGTAGACAGCCCATTTCATGCCTGTGTGCGTACTGAAGGCAGAGCGTGGAGACAGCTCGGAGAAATATGGAGCCAGTTTAGTTACATGATCATTACTGAGGAGGGGCTGAAAATGAGCAGTGAACAGAGAGTACACACACTGTTTCCTGTTACCACTGCTGACAGTTACAGAATCTACAAGGCAGAGACGGATATAATGAGAAATATGTAAGAAAAAATGCTGATGATCATGATGTGAAATTTGCGCCTTTGTAGCTCTGTGACTGACAGGTTGTCCTACTGCTGGAACTGGACCTGAACTGACCAGCGAGATTTAAATGAAAATGCTGTTTTAACACCGATTGAATGTAGGTACCAGCTTGAGTTTAACAAGGCACGCTGAACACGTCTTTTAAACAAAACTAAATGCAAACAGATTGTCTGAGTTGAGAGACTCTTCTGTCTCTCCACAGCACAAGGGTGCAGAGGAAGAGTCTGGTTATTACATCCCATTTAAAACACAGACACTGACCCATGGCTGGTTAAGTGGAAACAGACAAAGGGTATTGATTGGATGGGAAGAAAGGAGCCTCTTGAGACATTCAACATCTTTACAGGGAACACGCCTGGCTGATTTGATTTGTGAAGGCTGCGCATTGATTGCTGGAGATTATACATTGCTGTCCCTTTTACTCTGTAAAACACTGTAAGACTTGAGTTACTGCATGTTACTCATGTGAGAGTGAAAAGAAACTGAATCATGAAATGTTAGATAACACATGTGAAGTCCTGAGCTGGACCTGAACATTGTTTGTCATTTTTGCTGTATATTCTGAATCTTAATTAATCCAAATAACTTTATCATTTTAAGCAAGCCACATTGCTTTCTTTGGATGCTCGTGTTAATGCATTTGAAAGATTTGATTTGCCGATTTCTCACAGAAAATGATGGGCTGTGATAATTGCTATCTCAAGCAGATAATCAGTGTGCTTTTCTTAACACACCACAGTATTATTAGTGGTGAGATTCATTTTCCACAGTTCTGTATGGCTTTTATTTGAAAGAACAATGTCCTCATTATATTGTAAAATACATCTTTTATCTTGTTATTGTTGAAAAGTTACAAGTTTATAAGTTTATACATTTTATTAATTTCACTGATAACAAATTCAGTTTAATGAAAGATTGTTTCTCTCAGGACCAAGGTGTAAAAAGTGACAAAACATCAGACAAATAGAGAAACAAATAAAGTGTAATGGTGCATCAACAACTGTCTACAAAAAAAATGTGTGTTTGTGTAAGTAAAATGCAAATGTTCGAAGTCACCATATTTAAGATTGAACTATGCCTGTATGTGTCACTTTCCCTTCCTAAACTAGTTATATTGTAAACTGTACTGTTTATTAATAGAAGCATAAATATTCTAAAAAAAATTTAGTTCATATCATCTCGATGTTGCAGGTTGACTGAAAGAGTAACGGAACTAAGCTAATTTGTTGTAAACTAGTGTTTTTTTTTTCTTGTAAGAGTAAGACACTAACTACCTTCAAGCTCACAATATAATTTCACCATGGACGTCTTTAAAAAACTGCCACCAAGTGAGTCAGTTTTGAAAGTAAAGCATCATCTGCTGTCAGAGGTACTGTAAGAAATTGCATTAAGCCCGGCTAGAAGGGACAATCCCACAAGACTGATTAACATTCCTTCAAGTTCTGCAAATGTCACAGAAGAAATGTTGTACAAAAACGTTAATATAATGTTCTAAGAATGTTTTAAAAGAAGGTTCCTGCAACATTACATGTTGACAGTAACGTTATGCCTTGAACAGTCTAATAATGTTTTCAGGATGTTGTCAATTTAATGTTCCTTGCAATGTTTTATATCACCTAAATATAATTTTCTGAACACCAAATCTTAAGCCATTACATTTTCTGAAATTTGAAACTGATATCCCCACTGACAATATCCCCTACTGTGTACCTAGAAAACGTTTAGATTTTTTATTTCAACTCGTGAAGAATGGGAGCGAAAACAAAAGTGTTTGATCCATTTCTTCAGCAACAAAGCTTTTAAAAGTCATAAGCAAGCAAATCTTCTCCTCAGTGCTGAACCTGATATCTACACAAAAGGTCCACTCAACACTTTTTAGACTTAATAAGGCAGAAAACTGTGTGGAGCTCAACTCTCCAATTTCCCGCACTGTGTGTGACACAGAAGTTACACATGCACACACACATTCAAGTTAAAAGTATGAATTTTGGCACAGCTTAAAGCCGACACACACACACACAGTGAGAAATTGGACCGCTGAGTGTCACACGGAGACAGAGAGTGGGAGCGGGTGAGTAAGAGAGAACAAGCTGTGAAACTAAACTGAAACTGCTTTTGTTTGGTAATTATGTAATATAAGTTTATAGTTTAGTCTTGATGTGTATGGAATACACATGTGTGTGTCCTCTATTAAAACTCTATCAAATACTTATTTTTAGAGACTGGCTTTTAAATAGTTTACAACTCAGTTATTTTAGTTTATCTATTTATTGTTTTTATTTATATATTTTTTTCTCTTGTAACCTAATTATGTAGTATGTACAGCACAGGTACCTACACGGTAACTCAAAGGGACATAAATGTGCTTCCAGTGACTCTCAAAGCTCCACCAGACTTCTCATGGGTGCTTAGCTCTGGCTACCTGCTCTGCATCATTGACGGTGCCACTGAGTGGTGGTCTCCCCCGTGTCCCCTGACCCTCCCCGTCACACTATATGTAGCCATAAGAGCCACGCCTCCTACAGTCGCGCGCCTTCACTTTTCTGTTCCATTTTTTAAATATGCTGGAGGGAGGATTCTAGGAGAATTTGAGGCTGAAGTTACCATTTAAAATGAAATTTTCAGTTAAAATGTGATCTTGTTCAATGTGTCGTAATAGCTGTGGTAAACTATTTGTGGAAAAAACATAAACATGGTAACATTTTTAATTTAATAGGATTGTTAAGGGAAGGGTTTGTAATTAAATGTTGGAAATCCAAGAAAAAGTTTAAAGAATGTTACATTTTTATTGTTATAAATAACGTTAAACAATAACACTATTATAACCACAGAGGGAATATTTTAGGAACTCTTTAAAAACGATCCACTAAAAACGTTCCTGCAACTAAAATCTGCAACTAACTACATTATAAGAATGTTGTGCACAGACATTCTAGCAATTGCAATAGCAACTGGCCAGCTGCTCCAGGACTGATGGATGTTAGTGATACATATTTTTTGGTTTTCCACAATGTACTTAAAGGTTATATTTAGACTGAATGCAAAGCGAATCCATATAAAGTCAATAAAAAGATGCGAGTGGACACAAAAATGCATAAATTTGAGCCTGGTGGCACAAACACGGAAACAGCACAGGAACACTCCACACACACATGGTCAGTGTATACATCACTAGCAAACCACAAAGCATGTGTTGCTAGCAAGCTACAGTTAACATCTGTACAGTCAGTACTTTGGCTGTTTGAGGCAAAACACGGGCTGCAAAAACACTCCAGAGGTCAAATTTGCAGTTGGAGCACACCTTTAAAGTTTTTTCTTTGCTGTTGGTAGAGAAGTGATGATTTATGAGACCATTTTGCAAAGTCTGGAGTATCATTTAGGTGGGCGGAGAAACTCGCTTGTGCTGGAGCTCCAGTTTTTCACTGGTATGCTGATAAATCTGCTGTTTTTACAGTTTTTGTTTAGCTGTGTACAGTCTTGACTAACTTGTTAGAAAATTTCTATCAAACTTCATTCTTCAAACTCAAGAGCGAAGAGCTAAATATGTTGCTTGCCTCAGGAGGCTGATGAACCCCCTTGACTCCTCGCTTAATTGCTTTCCAAAATCTTGTCATGTGAGTGAATCACACTGTCGCTGCAGTTGCCTCGCAGTGGAGGATGGCACCCGGGAGTCCCGTGGGATGACTGCTGCAGGGCGCGTGGATGTGGGCTGAAGTCATCCTCCTGTGAATCTTGTTTTCACCCAAAAGTTTGAATGCAGTAAAATGTTGCTTGTTTGTTTCTTAATTGTTTCTCTTTCTTCCTTCTTTTCTTATGTTTTTCACTTCGATTTAAAATGCAACTCCTGCCTTTTCAGGTCCTGTCTGTGACTAATCTGAACATCCCTGCATCCCTGTTTGTTTCACTGCCTTTGATGGCCTTTGATGAACTCACTGAAGCAGTCAGAAAAAGTCCCTTTGTAACCTCTGGGGTCAGCTCATCATAATCATGCCAACTCAAGCTGACAAAGGCAGAGGAGGGAAACCTTTGAAACTTCCTTTGTTCTCCACTGTCAGACCAGACTAGAATGGATCCGGTGGGCCACGGCGCAGCTTTCCTCACAAGCTGGGAGAAGCATCGCAGCCAATTTGAGGCCAAGTCAATCAGCACAGTAGCAGAGGGAGGGCTGGACTGTTGTTGATAATCTCCCCAGAGAACGTGCTCTATCGTGCCTCTGGTTCATTAACTCTCCAACCAATTGTAGCCCAAGCTCAAAGTTCAGCTCCTTTGTGTTGGTGTGTGTGCGTGTGTGTGTGTGATCTCATTAAAGCCAAAGGATCCCTGACAACGGCACCCATGTAAGACCCCCAACAAACTGCCTCATCTGGAGCAAGGGAAGCTGTTTCACCCTATTGTCAGACAACACAATGTCACAAGTCATATTATGCACTCCAGGAAAGGCCTTTTAAAAGGCTACAAGAAAATAAATGAACATATCTTAAATTATTCAATTAATGGACACACCCAAAATTAACCTGACATCTGAAAAATGTTGGTAAAAATTACATCATAAATGTTTAGCTTGAGCAATATTACTGCTCTAAGATACGTGGTACATGAGGCAGATTATGCAACTTTTGCACCAAATCCTTAAAAATGAAGTCATCAGAATAAGAAATCTGGCCTTAATTAAGGTCCGAAGACTTTGAATGAACACAAGAATATGTGGGAGGAATGCTTTCATGCCCCTAGCCCCTTTTGGATCATATTTCATTTTATTCTAATTTGAAATACATTGTTTATATATTGACATTTAGTTTGCTTTCACAAAGAAACGTAAATTTGTTGAACAATCATACTCACCATAGATGTATTTCTCTGTATTTATCAACAGTTCTCAGTTATAAGTTTGGGTATATATGGTCTAGTGTCCGATACCTTGTTATTTCCATCTTGACAGGCATCCCTCGAAACTGGTGTTATTTTTAGCCATGCTAGCAGCATGGCTCAAGGGGCTGCAATGTCAGTCTGTCAGTTGGTCAGTCCACCACTTTGGTCTCAACAACCACTGGATGGATGAGCTATGACATTTTGTACAGACATTCACTGTCGTGATCCCCCGATTTTTCCTCTATAGCACCACCGGCTGGTCAAAATTTCTAGTTATCCTGTGAAATATTCCAACATTTACATGAGGGACTGGCAAATCATTCTGTACATGTTCATGGTTCCCAGAGGATGAATCCGATTGACTTGGGTCATTCTCTAACTTTTCCCGTAGCACCAACACAAGGTTGATGTTTGTGGGTTTGATATCTTCATGTTAAACTCAGGATGAATTGTAATAAGTTTGGTAATCCTCTGACTTTTCATCTAGCGCCACCATGAGGTCAACATTTTAATTTGTCCAATACTTTTTAATCAGATAGCTGCAAAACTAATAACATTTCCATCAGCCTCAGCTGTACTATGTGTTAGTGCTAATTAGCAAATGCGTACACGCTAAACTAAGATGATGAACATGTTCAGCATTGTGCCTACGAAACATCAGCATGTCAGCATTGTCACTGCGAGCACGTTAGCATGCTGACGATAGCATTTAGCTCAAAGCAACTTTCCCAGCTGATCATTAAACTGGACTTGCCTGTCTCTACAAATGTCTGTTGTGTATTTTGAAAGCTGTTTCATCTTGGAAGCATTGATTGTAGAGCCCAGCACCACAGCTGATTCATGAAGCCCTCTTTCTTTTCAGCACTCACCTCTGTTTTTGTCAGATCAGTCTATCAGTTTATTGTCAAATACTTGTACCATTCCCTCGTACCATTTCAGCTTGTGATCAAGTATGCAATCTCTGAAACCTAGATGCAGAAATGACAACTGACAGCTCTAATTTTGCCCGAGGACAAAGATGAAGGCTGATTCTCAGAGGATAATCCTCGATCACTTGTGTGCGGCGTGGAAATGCCAGCTGACAATGTGACCTCCCCCCATCTGCCTAAGACAGCCACCAGAGAATAAACCACTGCATATCAATTACACATGACAACACTGTAACGCCTCAGAAAGGTTAGGCATTGGGACTCCACACAACTTACTGCGTCTACTGAAAAAAGAATGACACTCCAACAAAATGACTATTCATATTCTCCACTCAGGACACCATTCAGTCATGTGCGAAACATTTTGCACCAGTCTGAAACCATCAGCTGTTGTCTGGCAGCAGACACCAGAGCTGAACGGTTGAATTGTGCAACTTCGGCTTTGAGTCATGACTCTTCTCTCAGGCTTTAACCACGACTGGGGCCTGTTTGTCTTGGCTGCTACAGTGTGAACCCACAGGAGCCCACAGGCATGCTCACATGGCCATGTTTTCAACTTTGCTTCAACTTTCAACATTTCATTTGTTTTATCTTGAGGAAGAGAGCGAAAGATGAAGAGTTTAAAGGAGGGCTTCATCATTAAAGAAGACGTAAGTATAGCCTTTTAAGCTGCTTACATATTTAAATGCAATTTCAAGTGTCTGGCACACATTTTGATTAATTCTTTCTATTATTTAAAACAGCTGTTTCTCTTCCTTCCTCTCGCTCACTGTGCAGAAGTCCAGTTGTGGATTCAAAAGAGGACCATCAGTACTTTGCCTTACTAGTCCTGCCATCTGCAGGCCATTTGGCATTACTGCAGCTCTCTGAATACACTACTGGACCATATAAATCCACTTAGGGATGGTGATGAGGAATAACTGGAGACGTGAGGGCAAATATAGAGCAAAGGAAGAAAAGCACTGTTATCAAACGGGACAGCCTATAAATAAACAGAATAAACAGGTGTGACGCTGTGAGACTACTTTTCTAAGAAGTAATGCTCTCCAGTTTCGCCCTCGCAGTAGTTTAGATGAAACAATTAGCTCATGCTGTGCTGTGTTTGTCCTTAACGAGCTCCTGCACACTTTTGTCCTGAGTGCGGCCAGATGGTCAAACCACACGGTTTCTGATTACAGAGGTGTAGTGGTACAAACACATCACTAGAGGGAGCTAGCCTGAGAGTAAACTACCGGAAGTTTCCGCCTCTAGGTTTGAGTTGTTGTGCCTCTCAGCTGATTTGCCGCCGTTTCGTTGGAAACCTGGAGTATGAGTCTTGACAGACGTGGTGCGGATCTGAGCAGCGGCCTCGAGAATGTCCCTGTTTTAATTGAGGGGACATTTCCTGAATTTCAGGTAACGTAGCATGTCTCTCTCTCTGTGGTTGAACATATTTAGCTACAGTCGTCCGGTAAATGTTATACAGCAACGTAAACATCTTAAGTCCACCATATTTTAGTAGCTATTCCGTTATTTTGCTAGAGAAGCGACGTCTACAGTTTAATGTTATTTTTGCTATCTATTTATACACTCAATGGCCACTTTATTAGGTACACCTGTGGAGTCGAATGAAATCCAATTCAGCTGTTCTGCCATTAAGTTGACTTTTATGATGCCTGTAATGTTCAGGTTTGTTACACTGTCATTGAGGTGTTAATTCAGTTATATGTTTTAGCTTTGAGGTTATAGTTGGTGCTGTTGTACTGGACTACATTATATTCAGAGGTGTTTCTAATATTCTGACTCCCTCGTGTTTGTTAATAGGGAGGACAAAAAACTAGAAACACCTCTTAGTGTAATGCAGTCCAGTACAACAGCACCTTTAGCTGTGACCTCAGTGCTAAATCATTGAATTTACACATTTCAGACAAAGTCAACAAAAACTGAACATTATAAACTTAAAGACAGAATTTATAGCAGAGCTGTTGTGTTGAATTTCATTAGATTGCACAGGTGTACCTAATAAAGTGGCCACTGAGTGTGTAGTGGAACTAATACCTCAATGAGACACTTAAAAATCTGTGAATATGTGTTGGAAGTTACAAATTACAAACCGCAACAAGGTTAACTGTTGTTTTCTCTCCAAATAGGCCTTTTTGCACAGCAGACTTGTCATAGTAAGAAAACACAGGTGTTCCTACTTCAATGATGGCTCTGTTGCAGTCACCCCCAGCATGCTGTAGCAGCTAAAAGGAATTCAGCCATAATTAATTTTATTATTTACATACATCGGTCACTTGTGACTCGGGTGCAGCATTGATATGCCACCTTACAGTGCAGCTTCATCCCATCTGTGTCTGCTACAAACCTGCGTATCTGTTATGCATGACAACACATAATGAGTCCACCAACTAAAACTGACTTACAGTCAGAATAGGCTTTGAATCATGACCCTCTCTCTCTGCAGGATGTTTACATACAGTAGATGCATCTAAAGAGCTGTCCTCTGATGCCGCTGCTGCTGGAGTTCACCCATTTGATCTGACATGTTCATGTAAATAGAAACTATTGCGCGGCAGATAATTAAAAGAATACCATAGTGATAATTCGACTGACAGCCATTTTTTTAACGTAAACACATGACGCAAACAAACTATGTGTTGTTTTTAAAGAATTATGAAATTTTTGGAAAAATAAACTCGTCAGCTCTCTGGTTTATCAGACAACATATACAGTGATACCAATATATAGTAAGCTAGTACCACCCGATATGTCGGTGTAGCTCTAATAAATAACCCCATAAAGTTGTGAAAAACAGGAAATATTGGGATGCTGCTATCATGTAGAATCTACAGGATATATTTTCTTAAGTTAGAAAACTTCAGAAAACACACGTTCGAGAGTGAATTTTTTTTTTTCCAAATTCATTTTCACTGCATATCACTACCACCATGCAAGATGCTGTATACTGAATACAATAGCTTTAGGGATGCCAGAAATACACTGCAAGTGACTCAGATGACATGCATTATTTTGAAATAATAATCAAAGTCTCAATGTCCTAGAGCTCATCAAAACCTGGTGGTTCTCAATGAAATGAAATGAAATACATTGTTTTACCAGCAGATGGCAGCAAATCATTACAGGCTGCAGCCACACCATCTGACTACAGTACAGGGAATGAAAAAATAACCTCTCTACAACCAAAGGAGTTGTCCTAGTTAACACTCCCTGCTCATGGTGCTCTGGAAGACCTTTCTGACTGCATTATAATGCAACCAGTTTTTAAAATAATCCTAAGGACATATAAGTCATATCATCACTGAATGTGGTGAAAGTATAGTTGTATGTGGTTGTTTCAGTAGATTGATGGGTTTCATGTTGCAGTAACCAAGCGTTCAGACCTGTGCTCTAAAACACATTTAAAAATAATTTTAAAATTGAATTTCAGCTTAAAATTGAAGATTTCCAAGAATTATGGGCATTTTGGTCTAATTTGCGTTTTAAATTTATTTTCAACAGTTTTTTTTGTTGTTTGTTTGTTTTGTTATAAACAGTTTTGTTAAGCTTTGACTGCTCTTTGCTGTCAATTTTCAGTATTCCCCAGATAATGTTCAGGGACCAGGATGCACTGTTGACCCCAGTGAAGTCACCCTTCCGGGATGCTCCTGCCGTTCCCACACCTGCTTCACTGAGAGCTGCTCCTGCCTGCAGACACATGGACAGGCGTACGACAGCATCGGCACACTGCTGAACCTTAGCAGAACAGACTCTGGTTACTGCTCACCTGTGTTTGAGTGTAATGTCCTTTGCACCTGCAGCGATGCCTGCTCAAACCGGGTGGTGCAGAGAGGGCTAAGACTCAGGCTGGAGGTTTACAGCACCAAGAACAGGGGCTGGGGAGTACGGACACTAGAGGCAATCCCACATGGGACGTTTGTGTGCGAGTACGCGGGAGAGGTGATCAGTTTTGAGGAGGCCAGACGCAGACAGCTTGCCCAGAGATCTGAGGAAAATAACTACATCATTGCCATAAGGGAGCATGCAGGTACGGGCTCCATCACTGAGACGTTTGTGGACCCTGCCGTGGTGGGAAACGTAGGTCGGTTCCTCAACCACTCCTGCCAGCCCAACCTGTTCATGCAGCCAGTCCGTGTGCACTCTTTGGTTCCGAGACTGGCGCTGTTTGCTGGACGGAACATCGATGCACAAGAGGAGCTGACGTTTGACTATTCAGGAGGAGACAGTAACCAACCTCCTGCTGAGCTGCCGTCCACACACAGTGACGCTGCCATACAGGCCAGTAGGACAGATGGACTCCGGAGGAAAGAGTGCCACTGTGGTGCCAACAACTGTGTTCAGTTCCTTCCACTGGATTTATCTATTCTCAACTGAAAAAAATCTAAATTAAATTTCATATCATGTTTGTATGTTTTCATCTGAATGTCAAGAGGTGATTCGTTTCTGAATGATGGAGAAAAGATTTTTCTCAAGCTTGATGCCTTTTCTCCTAATTTTCTTTTATAACTATGTCTGTATATACTGTATCTTGGTCTATTTTCAGTTTGCCTGAAATCTTGGCTAATTCCTCCACTCATTAAAACAAGACAATGCAACATGTTGATGGCTCCATAAACACTATCAGCTGGATGAGTCATGTCTGTGCTCGTCATTGTTTCCTGTTTGGTCCCCCCGGTGCCTCCTGATCTGTCTCCCACTCAATGTAAGATGAAGCAGTGGAAGCTATAAACAAGTTTTATTTTTCTGAGAGAGTAAACTTGTTGACATTCCTGTCTGTTCTTTCACTTGTACAATCCATTTCATCTATCAGGGGATGCTTATTCTGTGTAGGACATTTCCCATCAGATTTACACTCCTGCAGCTGTCATCTTCGTCCTGGCACATGTAAGTCCCATTTCTCACACAACACATGAATCTGGAAGGAGCAGGAACATCATTTGCACTGACAGAGATGGGAGGAATGATGTTTAATAGGTTTCTTTTAATAGCCACATAGGCTACAGAATTGATCTGTAGTACACCCTTACAGTTGCCAAAGCTTTTGCGATATGATGTAATTTCAGTCAAAAACCAAACATCAAAATTCTCAGTTAAAGTAATAGCTGTCATCTTTCCATCAACTTGACATTTCTTTTCCGTCTTCATGCAATGCAGCCCACCCTTGTAGATATTCTCAGCTTCTCATCTCATCAAACCTCAAGAGAGGTGGGACCAATTAAAAAGGGCCAGGGGGTATTATTTATATAGAAATGGACTTTATTCCCCTGTCAAAGGAGGGGTGAAGGTGTCCCACTTTAGTGTGACCATTCTGAAATCAGGACCTTCTCCGTTCAATCTGCCCCGTTTCTAGTCTAGACCTGCTTTCATCTTATTAATATCCACATCTAGGTTAATTAGGATGGAGACCGTGTTTCATCAAGAAATGGGACCAGCGCTCCAGCCACACTGGGGCCGAGAGAGACTAAATGGTGGGGGGAGATGGAAACCCTGTGCTGATCGGAGACCACTGTCAAGTTGATTGGTTTTTGTGTCACCCAGTGGAGAGACAAATGGCGCAGGATGTTGTTGTTTCGACCTATATTTTCTCCTCTGTTCAAAATGGGCTGTTGTTTGCACTGTACCTGATCTGATCTAAACTCAGTAAGTAGAAAGTCAATTTAAAGGAAACTTAATTGGACATTTTGAGAAATGTGCCTTTTCGCTTTCTTGTCGAGAGTTAGATGAGAAGATCGATACCTCGCTCGTTTTTGTACGTTAAATATCGAAGCTACGACTAGCAGCCACCTGCCAGCACAGCTAAAGCTCACTAATTAACATGTTATAATGTTGTTTGTTTGACCTGTACAAAAACGTATAAAAAAAGTATAAAAACGAGGCACTATGAATTCGTGGAGTCTCGTCAGTGACATTGACAAATATTCCAGCACTTAACCCCTCGTTAAACCATGTGTTGTTTTTACCTTTTTTTTTTGGTTGGTTTTGTGTCGTTACTTCAGTCACGCTAGCTGTTTCCCCCTGTTTCCAGTCTTTATGCTAAGCTAAGCTAACCAGCTGAAAGTGGTAGCTTCATATTTGACATACAGACAACAGAATGATATTGATCTTCTTATGCAACTCTGGGCAATACAGTACATAGGTGTATTTGCCAAAATGTCGAACTATCCCTTTAAACTCAACACATGCAACAGTAGTGTAATACAACAAAACATAAACCAAATCAAAGTTTATTGACATCTGCAAGGTACATGATACAGCCTCAGTCTGAGAGAAAGAACAGAACAGCAGTAGAAAGAAAATATTGAGGTTTTATAATAGATGCTAAGATACAGCATATTATCAGAAATACTGTACTGCCATGTGGAGCAATGTGGCTGGATATTGCTGTGGCCTTGGAGAGAACAAGGACAGAGCGGAGAAAAAAAACAGGCACTTCTCAAACCAAAGGATAGAAATGTAGAAAGTTCTGGGTCAGAGTTTCTCTCCACCATCAGCTAAATCGTGTGCAGTGGTCTGGTCTATTTTACCTCTGCTACCAATAGATTCTGCATTTAATTTGCGGACAAAAAGTAGCCCTTAGTCCTTTCAATTTGTGGCCCTCTTTGTTGTGCCTCTGTGATAAACCAGATTTCTCTGTTCTTTCAACAAATCTACTACAAGTATAAAAAAAAAATAGTCTCCCTCACAAAAACATGACTCATGTTATTTTTGAGTCAGATGTCCCTGGAATCCCCATGGCAACCGGATATGTGTACGTGAGGTGATTTAGACAGCAGTGGTTGGTTCGGAGGTGCACGAAGGCTAAAATCCTGACTGTTGAAGAGCCGGGCCACAAATGAATGGCTCCTTTCCAGGATGGTCACCTAGCAACCACCAGTTAATCACATGAGGTGAACTTCCCCACCAAACCCCCTCCACGCCCCCTCCATAGAAAAACAAACATGTCACGGATGCCTCACAATGCAGGAGCCTGTTGTGTCAGTTTGTGATGGTATTTTGAGAGTGGCATCTAAAAAAAATACATACTCTGAAGGAAAATAAATGTTCTCAGACGACTGTTGTCCTCTATGGTGGCGGCTTCAACTTGTAAACCCAACAAAATGTTTGAAAAATTGGACCACCCAAAAATTTTGCAACATCATGTTTTATAGCAAAGTGACCAGGAAGGCAAAAGATCAAATGTTGTGATTCCCTCTTTAAACAGAGCTCATTAAGTTTTGGTCATTTCAAAGAGAGACCGGACCCAGATATGTATTTTACGTTCAAGTTTTGTCACTTCTAGTTGGTGCAAACATCACTTAAAGTGAAACTATGTCACCAGAAAGACGAAATATCACAGTCTTCCTCAAAAATTGTAGCTTATCACTGACCTTAGCTAATTTTAGCTTTAGATAGACTTATTGCTTTGTACCTGAAATTAGTTTTAGAGACTTTATGACTGTTCTCTCCTTGTTATACTGTCACACTACATTTTAGCATGTCACAGATAAACATTTCACTGGTTTTACTGCCAAAGTAAACAAGAAGTGAACCCACTAGCATGCACGTTTGTTGTTGTTTCCTGCTTGTGATCTCATTCCACTTGCTCTCAGTTAGGTTGCCTAATCTGTTTAAAGCAATAGTTTGACATTTTGGGAAATATGCTTATTTGCTTTCTTGTGGAGGGTTAGATGAGAAGATCAATACCACTCTCAAGTCTGTCCATCAAATTTAAGGCTACATCCAGCAGTTGTTAGCCTAGTTTAGCATAAAGACTGGAAACAACTAGCCAGGCTCTCTCCAAAGGTGACAAAATCTGACTATCATCACCTCTAAAGCTCTAAACTCCTTGTACTGTATATTGTTTGTTTCATCCTTACAAAAACAAAAACAGTGTAAAAACACAATTTGCCTTTTTATGGGGGGTTATGCACTGGACTATTTCTTGGCCAGGGGCTGTTGCCAGGCAACCAGCGGAGACTCCAGAAAGTTACCACTCCCAGACAAGAAATAAAATAATTGAAATTTGTACAGATTAAACAAACGCGAGTATAACGTGTTAATTAGTGAGCTTTAGAGGTGTTGATAGGCAGATTTTGTTCCCTGGGAACAGAGCGAGGTTTGCTGTTTCACCCTGTTTCAAGTCTTTATGCTAAGCTAAGCTAACTGGCTGCTCGCTCCAGCTACATATTAACTGTACAGACGTGAGAGTGGGTGTTGATCTGCTTATCAAGCTCTTCCGAGAAGGAAAAAAAACCCATTTCCTAAAATGCCAAACTACTCCAGCAATTGAGCCAAGATAATCCCTCAAAGAATGGAGGGAAAAACAATGCTATTATCCTGTAATTGCCACTTGTGGCTGCAGTAAAAGTTACATAGTCTTGCTTTAAGAACAGATTTTGATTCTTGTAAATTGGGTGTTTTCTGAATATTGGATCCCTTCGTTGTAGCCCCACTTTGATTTAGGCTAATAAAACTTTTACCTAAATGTGTTGCCAAGTGTAGTTTAAAAGGACAAAAGATACACCGTATACTTATGAGAGCCATGCATCACATTGATAAAGGAGCGAGACACTTTCAGGGTGAGTGACCAGTGGAGAAATTACAACTGGCAGTCCATTTGTTCAAAAATGGAGCACCTCTCTGATGAGGGAGCAGATGTCCTTGCCTTGAATCCTGCAGCCAAATCAAGAAAAAAACAAACAGGAGCTATCTGCTGGGTCTCAACTGGCGAGGCATTTCAAAGTCAAATTTGAAACATTTCTTTCGACGCTTGACTTTGTTGTGATGTTGGCTGATAGGAGAAGAAAAATTGGTACCAGTTTCAGTCTATTTAGACAAATTGGAGTGAATTACAACATCTTTTTAAAAGCATTTTATATGCGACAACAGCTAGTGTCCGTATACTTAGAAAAAAACAAGAATTTTATTGGCATGTAACAGAACCCACTAATTAAATTCATTAATGAGAGCTTCACACTTAAATAGTGAACTTACTGAATGTATGAAATCAGTTGTTTCTTTTGACCAAATGGCTTTGTACATTTTAACTACCACTGTTTCTGATTCTGTTGTATTGATTAGATATCAACAGATTAAACAATGTGCAATCAATCATTAAGTTGCTCAGTTGCCAGGAAATACTCAAACTGCCTCAACATCAAAGTAAGCTGTCAGAACAAATGAGTTGATTGTTCTTCAAAGTACAATTTCAAGAAAGCTTTTTAGAAATGTGTGTGATTCTTCACTCACCCACACATTAGGGTCAGACTTTTTGCTAGGCCTATACCCTGCCCTGTTCCGACAGGGTGTATAATGGAGTAGGTTGTATTTTGCAGCTTCACTTCACTGTTAGAGGAAGGGGATGTCAATGGGGTTTTTTGAATTGGCTCCTCCCTTCACAGATGTTAAGTTAAATTTGGCCCAGGACACCTGCAGCGGGCTCAGCAGGAAGTTCTGACGCCCAAGAAGCACCCGCCTCCACAGCTGCTCTCACCACTGATCAGACCTGCACATACAGTGTATACTGTACATATCCTAACTACACCGACACTACAGTACGTTCTTCAGTAAGCAGTTTTGGAGTGTACATCTGCAATCGTCAGTATGCTTAAAGGTGGCTGAGTGGAATTTAGAAGCAATATTTTTAAGATGTAAATAAAAGTGAAACACAGGTAAGAATGAATATAAGGTATTTTCTTAAAGGTTCTGTATGTAACATTCAGAAAATGCTTGTCATTAATGACACCAGTGGCCGCTAAGTCAACTGCAGTCAGCATCCTGTTGCTCACGCGTGTGCTTGCACTCCGTAGGCGCGAGCGAGCATCGGCCAAAACAGTGACGTGACACACACGAGACTGAACGTGACTGACACGCCTCATATTGACAGCTTGCTAGCCAGCTTCATCAATTGCTGTATGTAGCTGTAACTTCAGCATAGCTACATTTGCTGGATGATAACGGTTAGTGAACTAGACGGAATATTATAAATAAGATGTGTTGCCACACTTCATTATTGACGTGATAGTTTCCATCACAACTTCAATGTTTCAGCATAATACGTTGAAGAGTTTTCCCCCCCGATGTTGGTCACATTCCCGTTTTGCCAGACGGGCATCACTAGGTAAAACTTTTGTGTTTTTGTGCTTACACGGAGTTTGTGTGTCTGTGTTGTGGTGTGTGCCGGACGTTGACATTAGCGGACTCCACTTACTACAGCATTAAGATCCCAAAACAAACAGATTTTGCTGTGATTTAATCGCAATAAACAGATCAAAAGCATGCCGAAATAACTACATCATGATGCCGATTTGTAAAAAGTTTGAATTCGTGCTTTGTCAGGTTTGTCCGCAAGACGACAAGCAAACAACTTTTAAAATGCTTGTTTTCTGAATGGAGTTCGGATCGATCAGGGCAAAACAACGTGATCTAAATTAGGCATAAATACAGCAGTGACGTTATTGTTTATACACATAGATATCTACGAAATAACTACATCATTATGCCGATTTGTAAAAAGTCTGAATTCGTGCTTTGTCATGTCTGTCTGCAAGATGACAAGCAAACAACTTTTAAAATGCTTGTTTTCCAAATGGAGTTCAGATCGATCAGGGCTATGCTAACATTGTAGCTGCTCCATCAACACTCAAAATAACGTCATCTAAATTAGGCATAAATACGGCAGCGACATTATTGTTTATACACATAGATATCTACATATTGTGTAACTTTAAAATTATATCTGTATAAATATGAAGTAGTATCATAGAGCTAACATTAGCTAGGGTTGCAAACTGTTAGCACAGAGCTGAAGAGAGGAAAGGCACTCAGGAGTGCACATAAACGTCACATCCGTTGGATTTGTTGGTCTTTTACATAGAAATCAGTCCACATGATCAGAGAAAGTTGGGAAGGTCTCATTTTTTAAGCTATGTTACAATCCATTCACACATTGGCAATAAAAAAAGTATTAATACATTTAAATTGTTACATACAGGACCTTTAACGATGAGTTTCATCATAAACATATCCCCATGATTTGCCTTCATTTAATCACTGTCATAATGTCCCACTGCAATCCCAGTCTTGCATAATGAACCAGTCTTACTTCAAATGATCCCACTCAGTCTACGTGCTCAGTGAGGCATATTAATGCACCTGACAAAGGTGTTGCAATTGTGGAAGACACTTACTGTGCATGTCAGGCTGAGACTAATCATGAGTGAGCTATTGCACTGCAGGATTTTTAAGTCTTGTGCAACAGCTCGCTGACAAATAGTCAATCCCGAGTGTTTCTGAGCAAGCTAAGCTGTGACAATCTCATTACTGGTCCTGTCTCACCTTTGCAGCATCCAGCACAGACTTTGTGTTCATTCTGGAAATATTCACTATATTATTGTCATTAAGCTATTGTTATATAAAGCAGCTACGTTTTATTATATTAGATTTGTTTAATCATTAAAGGTGCAAAAAAGTAAATCAACCTTAACATAATTATAATATGTGTGGATCTAATTTAGAACAATTTTCATGCATCTATGCATTTTTTATGTATATATTATGAACAATTTAATACATATGTACACAGACTGATTTAGGTGACCTGGAAGGTTATAAAGTGTAGTGAAAGTGAGGCGAGGAGTCCTCCAACCGTACAGATCCTAATGGATTACCTGCAGTTAAAGCAGCTTACAGAGCAGCTTCTGCAGGTTAAATTGGTGACTTCAGACCACTGCCTCCTTAGCTATTGTTCTCCTTCAGCGGGATTAGCTCAAACAGGTTTCAGTAGCCACAGTGTGCAAAAACTCTACTTCTATCTGTCTCTATAAATCAAAACACCTGGCTGATAATTTCCCCTGACACATGTGTATGATCAGGCACACTGATCAAGGGGATATGGTGAAGTGATCCTCCCCTCTGTGCACAGTTTATGAAGAGGGGACTAGCTGAATGTAGCTGGGTATTTGATCAATTCTATTTTCTATACACAGCCTGTTGTAAGAGCCTAACAGAAGATTAATATCTGAAAGCATGCACTCAGAATGTTACAATGAATGCTGTTATCACCAGTACACTTTCATACAAGGTCCAATTGAATCCAAGACACAGCACAGAATGTAAAACTTATTTTTCCTACATTGGTAACAAGTTATGGCACAAAACCACAAGGCCTAATTAGAATATCTCTGCAGCTGGTCTAATCAGATTATTTCCATTGGGAATATGGAGGTCATTATAACAGCGTAATTGTCTTTTATTTTTAGTGAGGTAGATCTGTACCTTAGACTAGGGTGCTGTACCAATACCTGTTGTCTTGCAGGGACCTCTCTTTTATAAGGGAGAATCAGTATGAATATCAACTAAAATGCTGCAAGTTTATAAAAATGAGGAACACAAAAAGTCTTCACTGTATCCTTATCTCATGCCTGATGGTTCAGCTGTTTGTTCTCCTGTCCTGATTCTCGCTCAATGTTTGACTGTGGTCTGCAAAAGAAGCGCAAAAGAAGAAGTGGAAGCTTCTTTGAGAAACCTGGTTTCGTGCAGGGTTTCTTGGGAGGGGCTAATAGCTATGCGGCAGTGTACTTGCCCATGTCTGTGTCCTGCGTGTGATCTGTGTAAACTGAGGCATGGTAAACCTCTTAAGCTTTGACGGTGCAACTGACTCGACTCTTCAGGGACGTGATGTCATTAACAGACTGTTAATGGCATCACGGCCCTGTCACAGACTCAAAAAGGCTGCAGGACAGAGAGAGGATAATAGACTGTTGTTTGTGTGACCTTCATTTCACACTATGCTGGAAGGTCCTGTGCTCGGTAAATAATGTCAAGTGTGCTTTTACGCCACACGTGTTCACACCACAAAGTTCCTCCAGTTGTGCATGTTACACACTGATCTTTAGAAAGCCTTGACTCATTGCTCCAGTTGTGAGAGCTCCAATAATAGTTTAAATTGCCAAATGGAACAAATTTGTACAGAATCTACAACTGTGGATGTGAGATCGTTAAAGCTAAAAGAAGTTCTATCAGTATTCTACATTTAGCTTGAAATCACTAATAAGCCATTATCTATGGTTCTTGCTCCCAGCGGCATCATGTCTTCGGTGGTTCATCGTCCCAGATCCAGAACAGCAGTTAGAGGCCACCACGTTGTTTATAAAGTTATAGAGTTACAGATCCCTCCATCTCTCCTTTTAACAAGAAAAGACTTGATATGGACTTTGGACCTTAATACTCCTTCAAAGAGGAATAATGAAAATACAAGAGACTTGTTGTTCCTATATTTATATTTAGCTCTATTCTGACATTTCTGATGAATGCGAGGATTAGTTTGCAGGCATGGCCCACACAGAGCACTATCTGAGCCTCAGACAAGAAAACTACCAACCATTGTGCCCACACATGGCTGCTCAGGGAAGGCCTGAATCTGCACATGAGAATACTCAATCTAACACATGCACAATGATGAATCTCACAATCTGTGCACCCACACAGATGGCCGCTGCATTTTGTCATCCCCTGTCTCTGGTACATTCCAAGCATGCAGATGCTGTATTCATTAATTTGTTAGCCATTTTGGTAAGTCTGTCAGAAAAAAAAACAGCCCATGTCTCTAAGTCAACTACAAGTCAGACTACCAATCGGCATGAATCACCTCTCCTTCCCACCAAGCTCTTGCGTTCTTGTTCATAACCCTTACAGTATGTGGGAAAGCAATCTGTCTCCAAACCCATCCCATCTCCTGTCTATCTATATCAATGATTGTTGGCTGTTACAAGTCCTTCAAGTTCAGACAGGGTACTATAATAAAACACTGACCAAAATACCAAGAGAATAAAGAAAGCAGTATCTTCACCGAGCTACAAATCAAACCATGTCTGTCAGAATCGCTGCAATTCATAAACACAGCAGCAGTTGTGTCCAGTTATATATGTGTATATATATATATATATATATATGTATGTATGTATATATATATAGACATATATATACTGTATATATACAACCCATTTTTTGCTCTGTGGTAGAATGGTAGCCAGTCGTCTGTACACTGTATCCATGACAACTGAGTACTGTGATCTGTATTCAACTTCACTTAATGTCAGATTTAACCAAAGCCTGGAAATACTTTTTTTTGGAATAAAGGTTAGTCTCTAAGATATGGTGATGTCATGAATTTGAACACGATTGTATTTAGGCACACATGCTCGTATCAGACAATGATGTTCTGAGACAAAGCACTTAGACAAAGCACTTATCCTTCATCCTTCCTTTCTCATTGATTGTGATTCAACAAAGGAGTAGCATATCCTGTTTTCGCATAAGTGGTTTCAAATGAACTTTTGATATAATATGTGGTATAATTTCATAATGATGACGGATTGCATAACCAGTAAGAAGGGAGAGTGAGTGTTTTTGTTCCACTCCATCATACCATAACTGGATATTATGTCAACACCAGGAATACAGAACATTTAAACATGAATCACGGGATAGACAGGGGTTTTTTTGGCCTCAGAGTACTCTACAACATAGCAATCTGCACCATTTACATCTTAAAGACCTCACTGTGCCGGTGAAAAACAGATGTGGAATGTAGAAAAAGAAGAGAAGCACTTTTATGGTAATGGACACTTATGTGGCCCCACTTACTCCACTCGTATTATCCCACTAGATTCTGTAGCTAAGAAACCAAATTAACAGCTCATCAGTGGGTTTGGTAAGTGCCACTGATCCCATTTTAGGGATGAAAGCGCTCTTTCTCTTCCTGTGTCTCTCTTTCCCTCATTCATATTGCAATTAGAACTAATTACGAATAATCAAGCTTTTACACATTTTCAAATGTAACCATCTACAGCATGCAGGCTTTCACGGAGAAATTGGAGGTGACTGTGTTGGAAGGACGTGAGGACGTCTGCCCACACTTTGTGTGAGTTCAGTATCGTACAATTGAAACAATATTTCAATCAAAGAGTCTGTTCCAGTTCGAGGAGCTGAAAATGTCACAGTGTGATTTTAATGGGTCAGCTGCAAATAAACCAGATCACTCAGAGTTGTGAGACATTACATTACAACTTACATTACAAACTTGGAAACCTGGTGTACCATGGGCAAAACCACAAGATGCTGTCTATGTGTAAGAGTATGGTGCATGGACCCTGCAATATCCAACTCTCTGTCTGTTTGTAAGAAAGAAAGAAAGAAAGAAACAACAACAAAGGCGTGTCCTTGTCACAAACCTAGGAATCAGTGTTTCTGACAGCAGACTGCACACACGACTGATGTCTTTATCTCATGTCCTTTCACACCCCGACATGCACAGCATGACCCCCTCTTTGTGAGGCAGTATGTGTGCTTCTGTTTTTGACATTATTTACATGAAGTTATGTAGACGTTGACAAAAACCTCCAGTCACATGGATTTGATCATTCAGAGACATGTTCAGTCCACAACATGTGACACATCTGAAGGAGTTATTTGCACTTAGGCGTAGACCCACATGCTGCACACGATCTAACAGAAGCTGGGAGTTTGGATTCTGTTCTCTTCTATTGCAATCATTTGATCACCAAAGTGTCAGCTACAGGGTTTTTTCATATATATAAACCTGTGACTGATGTTTAGCAGGTATAATGTTTACAGTGTTCACCATCTTAGTTTGTGTGTTCCTCACACCATCTGAGGCTGATGGGAATGTCATTAGTCTTGCAGGTATTTGGTCATAAGCCAAAGCATTGGACAAATGGTGACTTTGAACTGATGATTGCACTAGAGGAAAAGTCAGGGGACACTCCAAAGTCAGTAGGATACAACCTCTAGTAACCATGAAATGTCCACAAAAATTGGTGCCAATCCATCTAGGAGATGTTGAGATATTTCACAGGATAAGTGAAACCTTTGTCCTGCTGGTGGTGCTAGACGTAAAGTCAGGGGATCACCAAAGTCATTGGGATTCATCCTCTGGGGACCACGAATGTCTGTACACAATTTCATGGCAATCCATCCTACAGTTGTTGAAATATATCAGTCTATATCAGTATAGCAGTCAGTGATGGACTGGACGACAGAGCGACATTGCCATCCCCAGAGCCATGCCAATATGCTTAATAAAAACACAGAATATTATTTTTTTTATTATGTTATGATTATGCTAGTTAGCAACTTGCAAAAAACCCTAATTTATTTAATATTTTATTGAGATGTGTGCTCTGCTGGGGATGAATAAAGTCATTATATTAAACTGAATTGAATAAGGCCACCACTTTCTCCTCCTCCAAGATGAAAACCTCACATCTAAATAATAATATTAAGAAGAAATAAATAATTTCTTTGAACTGGAGTGTCATTTACTCATTATGAGCACTGCACGTGACCGAGGTTTAAATGCCCAAAGAACTGCATTACCCAGAGAGCTCTGCTGCAGTATAAATAGTAACGAAAGGGGCGTTCCCTCAGTGACATGTGGAGGAGGTAAGAAGCGGATTGTTGCCGAGGACGCATTCAGCTGTCAGAGATAACGCCGCTCAGCCTGCTCTTACCTGGAGTTTCACTACCATGGACTTATCCGAGGATAGCGCTGTGGAAATTATCCTGTGCTGACCCACTTCTTCACACGTTTCTCTCTCTCTCTCTCCATCTTTGACGCCCTCTTTTCATTTCTGCCAGGTAAAGTGCTCATCAGTCTGTAACGTTAGTTTTCCAGCTCGGGCATTGTTCATTTTGTCACTGAGCTGTAAGCATCCCTGTCAAGGAAGTAACGTTAGCCCACGCGCTCATTTGTTGCTGTTGTTGTGCTGCAGCTCGTGCGATTAAAAAAGAAAACGAGGCGACCTGACATTTAATTTAGCTAGCAGAGATGCTTGTGTGCCATTTGTCTTCTCAGAAAACAATTAAATGTGTCACAAGACGTTCAAATTACTTTACAAATCGTGGCAATGGCCTGTACAAGAGCAAAATACAAACTTTATGTAGTGTCACAGTTGTATGGAGAGGTGTGGGACATCAAAATCTGGATAAATATGACCTTAAACTAAATACGCACAAATTAATTTTATAGAAACAAACGTATATTTAATTATAAATGTCATATTTTATGCTCTCCTCCTTTTAAAGGCATTTTCGTTTGATGGTACAGTGCTGCATATTGCGAGTTTATGTCCAAGTTCAAGCTAAAAATGATGGTGAAAGTGATGAGTTTTGGTGGTTTTCTCCAGAACAACATTTTTGTCAACAGAAAAAGGATAGACCACGTTGACCACATATGCTCTTGGTGGTGTTGGTTTCTTTCACATAGGCTTATGTTCTCTGAACCTGGGGGCAGACTAAAGAGTGGTGACCTGAATTTAAGATGTGCATGTGTTGGTTTCACACAGCTAACAATAGCACAGTGCACAGAGAAACTTTATGTTCTTGTCAGGAATTTTTCATTGTTTCATTTCGAGTCAGTGTAAGTATTTTACACAAATGTGTCCCATCTTGAATAAGCTACAGTTAAGCACTCATTCATGGTATTTATTTATTTTTTGGATTCAATTTATGCTTTGAGTTGAAAAGGATAGAACCCATATTAATAAGATGCAAAGGACACATTCATAGAAGGGCAAAGATTAGCTCTGTAGCTCAGTTATTTACGTCTAATGTAAATAATATTGATCTTAGGTTATTGCTCCTCGATTGTTACTCATGATCTTACAGTACTGTAGGTGGTGCTCTGAGGATGGGCTAAAAAATATAAGACGATGATATGGACCCAACCAACCATAAACTCAAGCAGTAGCAAAGTCAGTGTCGTAAAAGTAATGATGGATCCCCCCTAGGTGATCAATCATCAACTAAATCTGCTATTGACATCCTATGTGTGCAGGAACATGAAGATGTAACAAGCAAAAATTTTGTATTTTACTAAATGAAAGATGTATACGACTAATGGATTATCAAATTTTTCCCTGCTCAATTTTCTGTCGATCACTTAATTGACTAGTTGACTATTACATAATATTTCAAAGTGTGTGATTTGATTGAGCTCCACTACATGTAGTGACTGCTTTAAAGACCTTTGTTGTCAATCTTTCGCAGGTGTAGTCAACCCTGAGGAACCATGTCGGACAAGATGTCCAGTTTCCTCCATATTGGGGACATTTGTTCCTTGTATGCAGAGGGCTCCACCAGTGGATTTATCAGCACTTTAGGGTAAGTCTGCCTGTTTTTATGTGGGTTTTGACCCTGTGACTACTTCCACTTCCCTGTTGCCTCATACTGCAGGATTCCAGGTGAGCTGGCTGGATGGATGGATGGAGCTTCAGACAATATTGACCCACTGCGCAGAATACACAACTATAACACCGTACAGACTATAAGATAAACACAGCAACTCATGTAATGATGTACATAGTTGCTGTTTTTGAGCCAAAGAGATGACTGTGCTGAGTTGATGGGGTGGTATAATGGACGGATTTAATGTCTCTGTTTGGTTGGTGGCAATTACCAAGTGTCGGCGTAGCATAGAAGTGTCAACATAAACATAACCCATTGTTCCTCCACATTTTATGGTGAATAATAAGTAATCTAATTTCAGTGAAACAGAGGAAACCATTTTTATGAAAAAATAAGCTCTTTTCAGTTGAATTTCACCGAGGTATGCAGAAACAGAGATGGACTTGAATTAATAGTTAAACTAGAGAGGGGAATGAAGGATTGCAGAATAACTTTCCATCTTTAAACATAGACTGAAGACCCACCTCCTCAAAATGTATCTGGACTGAGCCCTCTTTAGACACAAGCTCAAGTATTTATTTTGCCCATAGTAATGGGCAGAACCTATTTACTCTGCTGTAATTTGATTGCATACTTTAACAACAACTTTCCTAGCCCCTGTCTATAGCTGGCAGCCTCATATACTGTATAGAGTATGCTATCCACCAGGTTTCAAGTCCAGGAGAACCAGATGAAACTTGTTTTTTCAACTTCAAACTGGATGACTCCCACATATAGGTACCTCTTGCAGTTGTGGTCAGCTAATCAGTGGGAAGATTGACTGCAATCAAATGTCTATTTTCCCTTTATCTGGTGGTTTTGTCTTATCTATGAATACGGAGCAGTATACCAAGTCACTCTCAATAACAGTGTCTGCCAAATGTTGAAAATGTTCTAAAGAACATGTTACTCTTATTTGAGAAGTGGTGGATCCTGCAGTAGTCATTGCTCTGCTTTAATTTCCTTGATATACTGTGCTCAGTTGGTACTCTGGCCTGAAATTACCCTGTCTCTTCCTGCTACATGCTGAGCACCACTTAGCTATTTAAGTACTTGACGTCTTCCCTCCTCCCTAATTGCAGGCAACGAGTTAAAAGTGCATCACATTATGTGCAAATTGATCAAATCTTGACACACAATTGACAGTCAGAAATAACAAAAGGCTAAAAGAGGAAGATGCAGTTGATGAATGAATATCCCTGTCCGGCACATCTGACAGAATATCCGGCATGTCAGGCTCCATTTTCCAGACATCGAGCTTATCTCGTTCCTCTTTTTCAGTGCTATTTTTTACCCCAAGGTGTTTGTTTTTCTCCCAAGGTGAAAACGAGCACAGCATCTGTGTTTCCCTCTCCTTTTTGAGTGCTGCAGTCTTCCTCCTCTCACCATGTCACTATTCTGTTTGCGACTCACCACAGGCCGTGCTGAGCCCTCCTCTTTGCCAGCTCTCAGAAATCATGCTCTTTCACAGTTTAGTGTTGTGCGTCACCCACCATGGCAACAAATGTGTGCACAGCTTTGAAGGCTGCCACCATGACAGAGCTCGTTTGTCAAATTTCCCATCTCGTATTGTTATGCCTAGTAATCACCCCCTCCCCCCCACTGCTCCTGTTAAAGAGAAGAGCTTAGAGGACGTAACTATAAATAGCATTATTGTATTAGGTGTTGCTTTTGCTGCCAGCATACTGAATGTGACCCCTGAGAGACGGCTGCAAGCACCTGGACCACTGCTGGCTCAGAGAGGATGCTGGCCAGCGTCTTGATGCTGGGAGACTGGGATGTAGCTGTATCCCAGAATGCAAGAGGAGGTTTCCTCTTGATCTTGGATACAGATGACCTGTTCTTTTTGGACCTTGGCCCATCAGTGTATCAGTGTGATCAAGGCTATTCATTCCTATAGAGGAGATTCTCACACCATGTGCTTACTGCCTTCATCATGACAGTGCTCCTGCGGTGCAGTGTATACTGCATGAGCTATAAAAAGATGTTACTGACTCGACCAGCTAGAGCATCCTGCTGAAGTGTTGTATTTGTGCTGATCTACTATCTGATAGTATTCCCAGGGGGTTCCCCAGATTTCCTACGTATGATGGTGCTATCAAGTCTAAAAAGTGTTTTACCAACATATTTTGTATATCGTTTGGAGAAATTGCAAGACAAGGTGGAATATTGGTGGGAAAGTAGATTATGATGAGGTAACACTGTTGTTGCATTCTTTAAGAAAGGTTCCCCTGTTGTTTACAGATGCAATGACTGTACAATCTATCACTTGTACCCCAGTTCAGAAATCTATAACCTCATCCTCTCAGCCCTTGGTTGACAGCTTCTCCTACACCATATATTTCTTTTCATAATACTCAGTTAAGTAATTTCAGGCAGGAATGCAGAGGAAACCTGTTACCCTTGCTCCATTCATTTTAAACTTCAGAAAGCTTTGTTTGCACAGCCTTTTTTAGCGTGGTAGATCGCACTCTTTCAGTGGGTAGAAGAGGTTTAGACAGTTTAGACTGCCAGATACAGACACGCTTCCTGTGTCTCCAACGTAATGTTTGTTGTCAATACAATGAAATATGTCTTTATTCTGCTATTTATCTGTTAGGAATGAGCGGACACTGATTAAATCGAGCAGTTTTTATATCTAGTAGACCTTTTTCACAGTAGACATTTAGACTTGATGTAGCTGGAAAAGAACAATTTAATGCTAATATTGTTAATGATGGCTAACGAAGGTGCCCTGTGGAGTTTTCTTACAAACAAACAAAAGTTATGTTTACACAACATTAGGGCTGCAAACTAACAATTATTTTCATTATAGATTAATCTGTCTATCATTTTCTCGCTTAATCGATCAGTTGTTTGGTCCAGAAAATGGCGAAAAATGTTGATCACTGTTTCCCAAAGCCCAAGGTGACGTCTTCGAATGTCTTGTTTTGTCCACAACCCAAAGAGATTCAGTTTACTGTCACAGAGGACTAAAAAGAAACCAGAAAATATTCACATTTGAGAGGCAGAATCAGAGAATTTGGACACTTTTTCTTAAAAAATGACTCAAAATGATTAATCGATTATCAAAATAGTTGGTGATTAATTTAATAGTTTACAACTAATCGATTAATCGACTAATCGTTGCAGCTCTACATTACATGGCATTACTCACCAAAACTCATTTGAAAATCCGATTTTAAATCCAGCATTGTTTATATCCATGTTTACCAGCTAGCGGCCTTCTTCTTTTCTGTTTTTGCTGGCACACTGCTGCATATCTTGGCATGTTACCGCCACCTGTAGATCAGCGGAAGAGTCTGTATTGGGTCCCCCATGTACGGTTTCTGGGACATAGTTGTCATTGTAATGGTATTTGTCAGTTCATCTGTCTGTAATTGGATACGTTGTTGTGAACAAAATTACTTGAGAATAACATGATACTTAACTTACTTACAATTTCTTACTAAAAAGTATATATTGGAGAACTGATTTTGGGTACATGAGCTGCATGAATTGGAAAAATAATCCATATTGTGTGTTGGTTTCTATTAGCTAAATGATTACCCTCCTTAGCACGTTGCATAGTTTGTTCATATATAGAAAATGAAAGCTTTTAGAGGGTGTATGGAGGTTTAAAGTCTTATTTAAGTTGCATGTGTCATGAGTGATTGACTAATGATGGCTGTGTCCCCAGGCTTGTGGATGACCGCTGTGTGGTACAACCAGACACAGGCGACCTCAACAACCCACCCAAGAAATTCAGAGGTAAGGCCTCAAATCACTTACTTCTCACTATCTTGATGTCTGTGGTATAAGTCAGGATTTTTGGCACTATATTAAACATTATTTTCCAAATGTCTTTGTAGTAGTTTTACTTTTCAGCAGTTTAGAAGTTGTAAAAGTTCATGTTTTATTTTGTTCATACCTCGTTATTTGTTTTCTGACGTGATCTTTGGGGTTCTTTCAGATGGGTCAGCTGTAGTTTAGAGTTTTGTAGTCAGAGAAGCACATCTGGAACTTTAAGATTCCCTAAAATTCAAGGGAAAAATAGGACGAGGAGAGTAAATCAGAAGTGATGTAAAGAAAAATGCTTCACATTAACAATGCTTCTACAAACTTATCCAACATTTTCATGGTACTTTTACTGAAGGTCTCATCGTCAAGTATCTGCTATAGGAATTCCTGTCAGTTGTGGCCATTGCTGCCAATTGCAGCCAAGACGCTTTTGAAAAACACATTTTTAATCTCAGTGATGTTCTTAGTTCTTGGGTAAATAAAAGTTAAATTTAAACAATGTTGTAGGAAAATACAAGATCAGATAAGACAGACCTAGATGAGTGCCTTTTTTCTTGTATAGAAGCCTAATAGAAGCCTGTGCATCAGTATTTGATAAAAGGCTATACAAGTGGACAGGATAGGCATTGGCTTGTGGCAGTCTTTTCAGCATGTAGTTGTGTGTCTTGTGCTTTGTTTTGTCTACTTTTTGATTTGGCTGCACATAATAGTAGATGATTTTATTACTTAAGAGTTGGTTAGATGATTCTCTGTTTGGGACATAGTTTGTATTGAAGGAGTATACATGTAAATAAATGAATAATTCTCTCCTAACATCGGTTTCACATGCTGGTAGATCTTTACTAAAAGGTAATCGTAGAGTAAGTGGCTATGCTGCTTAAGAGCCCCTTCTGCCTTCAGAACAGCTTGAAGACATTTTTTTGTTCACAGGGTGTTTAAAATTCTCTGTAGCGATTTTGGTTCATGCTGGTTAAATATTGTCGGTTCAATAGTGCCTGCTCATTTTAAACCATACAGTCATGCTGTGACCCTTTACTGTTTTAACATTTGGAAGCTGGGCAAGTCACTGAATTGAGGTAAAGTCACTTTTGTGTTCCTGGAACCATGTAATGTAATGGTTGTATTGGCATATTATCTGGTAGGAAGTATCTATTTTAAAAAGGCTTGACTGTAGCCATGATCACCTGGTTAGCAACAATGCCAATGCTGTTGCATTCAGATATAAGGAAAGAAAGGGCCTAAGAAAACACTTGGCACACCATTACACAACCAACTGTTGTCTGTTTTACACAAGACAATACATAAAGTTTTTATGGCAAATTCTGACCCTATCATCAGTCCCTAGAGAAATGGTTGATCGTCTGATCAGGTGACAACAGGGGTAGCTAATGTAGTAGCCAGTAGCCACAGAATGTATCAAACTGGCTGTCACTTTGTAGCAAATGCATTTTCAGATGTTTTGGCAGATTTCCGAGAGAGGTCTTTAGTAAATTAAGAGTGAAATGACGCAGCTGCCAATGTAATTTCCATCTACTTGGAACAGTGTACTTTCCAAATTGATTCAATTGAATTGACCTTTTTCATACATAGGAAGCCTTTGCAGGACCTTCTTTAACGTGTCCCTGTCATTGTCATAATTGGTGCTCTGTCTGTCATCCTTGAGTGATGATAACCAGCGAGAGGACAATGTACGCACAGACTCACTGACTGTGGACGACTGTATTCTCTAAGATCCTTTTACCACAACATAGATTCATAGATAAATCTGGACATTGTTTGATATCATGTAACATTTCTTTATCAATTATTTGAGCCTGTATAGCTGTTTTGAGTTGTTTTGGTCACAACCTGAATTGAATCTCTGAATCAGAATTCTGTAGTATGAAGCCATTCATGACTGAAAATGCAGATAATACTGGCAAAAGCTAGTGGTTATTTGGCTTAAGAAGACCAACAAGGAGAATGACTTAGAAGAGATGTACTTTTTGACAGCATGCTCTGAGAGTTGGTTTATATCAGTGGGATATACGTATATCAAAACTCCACTTAATCCCCTCTTGAGAAATTGTTGTAAAATTTGAATATGCTGTCTAACTCCTGTTAAAAATGGGTTGGCCAGTCAGAATAATATGATAACAGAATTGACAATCTTAATAGTATCATTACTGCCCAGTAATGCAATGCAGCTGTAAAACATAGCTTCTTTAATATATAGCAAGAAATGACAGAACGCTTACTTGGTAAGTATATTTACAGTTGAAGTACTGCTTTTAATGAAGAGAGTCATTTTTATTTTATGACCTAGGGTGAACAGTTTCCCAGCCAGAGGGCAGACATTTTTTAGATTGAATTCTTCCAGTCTAGCAAGACCCTGTCCAGGCATAAGTAACAGCCTTGTATCTACCGCATGTAGTGTTTTTGTTTGTATTCCTGGATCTCAGAATGAATGTTTTTGTCAGGCAGAATGCCTGGCAGAGTTAAGCATCACTCCATAACAGCAACCTGCCATTACATCTTAACATCCAATAATAAAGCTCTAACCTGACAGCAGAACATCTGCACAGATTAGCTAGAAGCTATGCGGCTAAAAATACAATATTATTTGTTTTTTGTGAAGACCACATGCAGTTTTATCGTTGATTTGTTTCAGCCTCTGTTACCATTTAAACTATGGCAGCCCATTATCACATTTCATTTGGACTGATTGGTGACTTCCTAGTATGAAAGCTGGTCATGAAAAAAAGACCATGTTAAGACAATGTTGGGATGTTCGCTGCTTTATGTTTTCTTTTAGGCACTGGTTCTACACACAGCCTACTCACGACCCCTTGTCACAGGTTGCATATGTCTCTGAGCTGGGACCAGTTATCCAAGGACTTCTTAGGTTGTTTCATTTGAACAGTTTCAGAGTCCCAAAGAAGTAAAACTGAGTCAGAAGAAAAGTCAGAAAAATATAAACATTGTTTTACGTGAAAATGTTTTTTCTTCCTCTGTCCGATCTTCTGTCCCATATTGGGACTCCTCAGATTTATCTTGGGACACTTTGCGGGGGCCAGAGGTTGCGTTAGACTTTCTCGTTGTCCGTCATTTTGACAGACAGGGTCGTAAAAATTCCCTCATAATCTATTATTACCCGTCATTGTAATTTTCATTTGTTTTATGATAATGAGACATATTTAATAGCATTTAATTTTCATTCATTTTCATTTTTTAATAATTAATGTACAGAACAAGATTATAGATTATGCATTTTTATGGGCATGGAGAGAAAAGATGAACAGAGACACCGACCGTGTGGTCAGCTCAGCTGCCACACTGGAAACTTACCAGCACCACTTCAGCCACAGTTTTGAAGTCGGGGAACATTTCTTCCAGGGAGGTGATCAGAATTCGGCAAGAAAATGGGATTTCCCGATCCTGCAAGCACTCGCTTTACAGGGAGGAAATCCCGCAGCATGCGCTCCTTCTGCACCAGTGGTGCAGCTGCACCCCTCTGTGACCCGTAGTGGTTACAGATGTGCTATGACGCGCGAGTATGATGGACAGGGGTGTTAATTACTTAAAGTTATGGTAGATCGCCCTCAATGTTTTAATCTGTCAAAATGACGGACGGCCTTCAGATTTTTCTGTCATTGTCAAAAAAATTCAGTCAATGATGGAAAATATTCGGTTAACGCGACCAATGGTAGGGGCCCGACAGGGGCAGTAGACACTGCCTTACCATAGGTGAAGTGGAGGATAGAAATAAAGATGGAATGAAATACAACCTCTGTGAAACTTGAACTGCTGTTGAGACTGTAGCAGAAAAGTGTTGAACTGAATGGGAATTTTTAAGTTGTATACTATGAATTTTTGTATTGGGTAGCAGCATATTTTGAGGTGTTTATAATTACACTTTTCAATACAATTTGGTCCAATACAACACCACCAGCCTCAAAACACATCACAGAACTGACGGCACTGCATCGCATTATATCTCACAGGTGTTTTGTGTTTCTGGCCGCTCTGTGTATTTCTGGAAACAGTCATTTGTAATGAGGCAGTTGTTCTATTGATCGGTCTGTTCTGACAGTATGTCAGCTTGTGCCCTGTTCATATGATTTTGTGGTTCCAGTGATTATGCACTGCTCGTTGGTTCACACCAGGTGCAGAATGTGGCTGTTCATTGGAAGTGGGATTATTACACATGGATTTTTCCTAGAAGTGAGACAGCACTAACATGGCTGCCAGACCAATAGACACTCTTGATGTTTGAACAGCACAGTGTGCCCTGCTGGAGCTTGATCAATGCATGGCCATTAAAGGTGTAAACAACATTATTTTCAACAATCTTGGAGTGAGTTCATCTGTAAAGCAAAAAGCATTTCTTTGTTCAGTCAAATTGATGATCTTCAGTACCTCACAGAATTTGCTTTCTGCATAACACGTTAAGGTATAAGAAAAAGGTTTAACACTGTGGAGCAGTGCGGGGTAGATGAAATGAACAAAAGCAATTTTTTACCTTTTTTTTTTTTTTTTACCTTTTGAAGTAATTGAGTCACCATTGCACACTCTACTGATCATATCAGGTTTCATGCAGTGGTGTAATTTTCGTATCCACTTAGTGGAAAATATCTACTATGAACTGCTCATGCCACTAAAATTATAGTCTTAACTGACAAGAGTGGATTGTTCTCAATGGGATACTGTTTGTGTGTTTAATACACACACGATAAACATGACATCCTGATGTGAACAAGTGAGGAAGGGGCATGTCAGCTGTAATTCAAGTTAATTTAAGTGATGAACATGAACAAGTGTGCAGGTTCTATTTTCTCTGCCTGATAAAATGTTTATCCTGAAATTAAGATATGGATTCAATATTAGGAGAAATTAATGATTTAAGGCCGAATAAAACTTTTAAAACTTTGACCTGCAGACGTCATGTTCACTGTATTAATGACTAATTTAAGAGAGTTCATTGTTTCTATATAAAATTATGTCTGTGGCTGCATCCCAATTAACAGTATTTGTAAAATCCCGTTTTGGTAGTTGACCCCTGCCGCTGTTCTTTGTTGATGCAGTTTGTCTGTGTTTGCATTGGTCTTCATGATATTCGACACATTAAAAATAATTTCAGCAGTTTTTCGACTGATTCCCCTGTGTGCGCACCTCATGGACCTCTGTTAGTTGCCTCGTATTGCTTTGAAAACAGCTGACTATTTTTACCACTTCACCGTAGAAAGATGCAGTACAGCACCAATCGGCAGATAAGGTACACAGCAATGAAGTTCCCCTTCCCCAAGATAAGAGAAGAATAAATGCTAATAAATGCCCTGGATGAGCATAACATATATTCTCTACCATGATTGATGTGTTATCTGCTGCTAACTGTAGTGGCCCTGTGCATTCAGAGGCCTATGTGCCAGTGGTCTATATCAGGAAGAGTACTATAGCAGACAGCTAACAGTGTTATATGGATTTAAACAAGACACTGCCTTTCCATTTGGGGATACAAAGACACAACTTCACTTGTCTGTTTCTAACTGAGCTATTCAAATCATATTCAAAGCTGTGGTTTAGCACCATAAAACAGCAGTAACAGCAGAGGAACCCTGACTGAACTAGATGTGTTATTGGCACCTTTAAGTCCTCTCTTGACCATGCAAAAGCAAAAATAGACCTTGTCAGATATGCTACACCAAGTAATTAAAAATGCATGGCACCACATGTTGCACTGTTTCTATTATTTTGAAAAACTCTTCTACAGATCATTTTTGAGTTAAGTCAGTATTAAAAAGATTTAGAGGTATTGTGAGGATACCTACCAGTGTTAAGGCCAGTGTTAAACAGAAGCAAAGTGTACCAGGACTAAATCCTAACGTCCCTGTTGAGTATTAATAGCACACTTAAGCTATTTAAAAAGTCCGTATCGCAGGGAGCTGTAGCACAGCATGTTAAACCTTACTTCTTTCTCTCTGATCTGAGTGGCTGATACATGAAATGAAATGTGTTGGGGTGTGTGTGTGTGTGTGTGTGTGTGTGTGTGTGTGCGTGTGCAAGTATACTCAAATACAGGTTGATTGCATAGTGAATGCTTTGTTAGAAATTAGTTCCCTTTTTTCATCTATGGACACAAAGCTTTGAGAGATCAAATGATACCAAATTACAGAGGTTCCATGTTGGCCTACGATATGCATTTTCAGTTGTGCTACGTGATGCATCTTGTTTGTGTATCAGACCGTGTATGTACTGTATTTTGAGGGCATTGGAGGAGTGCAGTCTATGAGTGTTATGCTAGTTTTGTGCAAAATGATGTTCACTTTAAGCTGTTTATTTAAGCAATGTTTGATTAATTATTAAAAGCTCATAAAGTAGTTCCAATGAAAACAGTTAACAGCATGTTTTGTGGACTTTCCAGAGTAACCGGTGTGTTGTTTGTAGCAAAACACATTGTGGCTGAGTTTTTCAATGGTGTGTTGTGCTGGGGTGGTGGCAGAAACCTCACAGACAGACTTCTCAAAACCTGGACAAATAATTGGATCAGTTTTGGAAGAGATAGCATCAGATAGCTACAGCTTTATGTATCACCTTGGTCCGGAGCTGGGTAACAAGGCTTTATCTATTATCACATCAGTATGTGAAGATATTGTAGATATATTTACAGGGACAGCTCATCCAAACTACAAAACACACACACACCAAAATCAGATTCACCTTAAGTGGTAACTTGTCTCGCAGGCACATCATCTTGGGACACACTGATGAGGAGATAAACGGGACCCAGATAAGACCAAAGACCACATCAACTGTTGTTTTCTACACATCACTGCCAATAAATGGCTAGTGTCTTTCACTTCTTCATTTCAAAAGTAAATCAGGCGGGAAAAACTAGCTACCATGAGGTTGATGTTTTGTGGTGTTTGTTTTGTAGAGGAAGTTACTGTTCCGATGAGATTCCTGGGAGTCAGTCAACAGTTAGTGACTGACTGAGACAGGATAGAGTGGTTGTGACCAATGGAAGAGCAGAGGGTGGGTGGTCTTACACGTGCCTTCTCGCAAGCTTGGAAGGGTCACGCATGAGGATTAATATGGAAGAAGTGTATTTGGTCTTATTTTGTGAAAATATGACTGTTTGGAACGTACTGAGCTTATGGTTATACAGCAGAAAAGTGGATTATGGTGCAGGAATGTCGAAGATCGAAGGGCACTTGGATGCTTTTTTAGCCCTGTTGAAATCTATTGTAACTGCTTTGAATCCAGTATGACAACTGTCTCTGTTTACTGGGAAGGAGCAAACTACAGTACAAAATTCTAAAATGTCTGTCAAGAGTTAAACTTTAACGTTCACATTCTACAATCAAGTATCTCTAAGAGGGAGGTTTATTTAGTATTTGTGAAACAACCTCTGTTTTGCAAGAATAACATTTGGGTGGGCCCCAAGCATTAGATTCAGAAACCCCGGCTGTGTCTGAAGTCACTCTCTTGTTCACTCGTTCACTGATCCCTATATAATATTATAATAAACCTGTCATCACTGACAGGTGTAGAATCACACATCTGTAATTTTCGCATCTATAAATTGCGACAGTATATTGTAAGACTGTAAGCAGAAAGTAGTATACGTACCATGGACACTACTTTTTTCACTCCATGGTGGAAAGGACGGTAAATACATCGCACTGTACCATATTGAATAGGGACTAATTTCACAGCCCTTAACTACCTGCTAGCTGGTCTGCTCTGTTAAATGTGTACCAGGTGTGTCGTAATGGCTACAGAGTTTGGTGTCAGAAGATTGTACTTCCTTGCAAAGTTCATTTAGCGGCTCAAACCTAGTTCAAATATTGTAGATTACCTACAGCAAAAATCAGTTAATGCAGAAGACAGAACTGCATTTTCACTTTTGCACAGCAGTATCGAGTCATTTTCTTTCTTCTGTTGCGTCTTTCTTCTTTCTTGTGTTGCATCATGTGTTTTTGTTTTTAATTGTATTCTGGTTTAATAGTGAGAGCCGTGGAAAACATAATTTAACAAATACTTTAATTAACCTACATTATTTTCTCATCACTCATCAGCTTCGCAGTATAAACTTCCCCTCTGCCAAATACCTCCTTGCCCTTGAAATCCACATTCTTCCCAGTTTATTTCTTCTTCTTTTCTCCATAACGCCAATTGCTCATCCCTGGCAGGCAGATGTTCTCCCAGTGCCCCATTTTCTCCATTGGTCCTTGGCCTCCTCTCTTCCTGTCCTCCTCTCCTCCACCCCATGCCCCATGATGGCTAATCCCTGGAGACTCTTGTGTTGGCCGCATTTCTGATGGAGGCTGTCAGAGTGGCTATTTTTACCCTGGTTATAGATCATCAGGTCCCCTGTACCAGTTAACATATAGATATGCTATATGTGTATGATGACACTGACTACTAATCAATGAAACATCTTTAACATATCCATATCCTGTGTAGTGATTTTAGTAGTACTGTTCCGCTTTCTTCCAGTTTAAACAGGATACAGGACAAACTTGCATGTTTCAGTCCTTCTGTCAGACATTATTTGTTTAAAACAGTATATTACTGCTGGACAGCTGAGCAAGTAATGTCTTGACTCAGTCTCCATTGGTAAAATGTGCATGTATGAAATGAAATGGGAATTTTTGGCAGGATGTTTGGACTGACTGTGGGTGGGATGTCTGAAAGCGTCAACAGTGCCGCTTAGGTGAGCCAGTGAGCCTGTCCCGGGTTAATCCTTAAAGTTTTTGTCAGTGAGATGCCGAGCATCATCAAATATCTGTCTGACTGATAAAGATGTGGCCTGCCATTACTGTTTACATAGTGAATGCCAGAGTGTTCATGTGGAGTGCTTAAATACTATAAAGATACATTGGTCCACTGGTAATGTTAGTAATGGGAGACTAGACACTAAAATCATCAAATTTCCCAAAATGTTGCGGTTGTCTTTTGAGTTGCACCTCAAGATGAGGTCAGGCAGTCCGAGATTTGTTGAGAAAAAGGAATATTAAATGATGAGGTTTGGCTCTTTACCTTTCTCTTCTTGTCTTCTTTCCCCAGACTGCCTCTTCAGACTGTGTCCTATGAACAGATACTCAGCACAGAAACAGTTCTGGAAGGCAGCAAAACCTGGAGGCAACAGCACCACTGACACAGTCCTCCTCAACAAACTCCATGTAAGTGTCCTCTTCACCTTAGTTTGTCTGCGCTTAGACTGTTGTCATGGTGAAAATAATGGATTAGTGCATCAGTGACAGTTAAAAGCTGCAGCTTTATGTGAAATGTGTATGTAGCATCATTCTTTCCAGAAAAACGACTGCCCTCTGATACCTTAGTGTTTCCTTGAGCACCTCTGTTCCCTGCTCTGTGTTTTAGCATGCTGCTGACCTGGAGAAGAAGCAGAATGAGTCTGAAAATCGCAAATTGCTGGGAACAGTCATCCAGTATGGAAATGTCATTCAGGTGCGTTCAGGAACCTGTGAGATAAGGTGCTTTGGTTAACAGAACTACAGCATCATGTAGGACACTGTGTGCTTGATAATACTGACTATAATTCTGTGTTAATCAGAGGAGAGTTTTAAATAATTGCTCCAGCACAAAGGTGTGTTATAAAGTTGTCTGTTGTAATGTCTTATCTTGCTTTGCTCATTGCTCAGGAATGGTTTGCACACAGATACCAAGAATGGTAATGCATCCCTGCTCCGTGATGCACTCAAGGGAGACTGTACATACAGTGTAGGATGCCCTAGTTGCAGTGAACTGTCATTCCAGTAATAAATTGACCACTAAAGTGGTTCCTGTTTTGCCATAGGAAATAATTTTAAACATACATTTAAGAAAATGTCCTTGCAAGGGTGGTCTAACTTTGTTACATATAATATTGTGCTATCTACCGTAATACAGAGAGGTGCACTTGGCATTTTCCATCAAAGCCTTATCGGGTCTACTCTGCCGTACAAACTCACCGGTTCTAACATCATATATCACGTTGTAGGATTAAGTTGGGCATTAAGTTAAGTCGGCTGTGGAACCCAAAAATATGTGGAGCTTATATAATTCCTTATATAATTCCAGTTCTGGGAACTTTTGATTAAATAGATGAACCTACCGAGGTCATGAGAAGCATGTAAGGATGAGAGATTTCAAGTACTTAAATAATTTTGAGAAGACATAAAGACAGCAAATAGTTCCAGAGATGCATATTTTCAGTGAAGTGTTCCCTTGGGTCTAGTTGTGCCAGACTGTGACTATCTTTGTTCCAGCCTTTCCACTGTCAACGTTATGTCATTGATAGTAGATATGTGTCTTGCAATCGTGTAATGTTTTTTCTTGTTTTGCCAACAGTTGCTGCACTTAAAAAGCAATAAATACCTGACCGTGAACAAGCGCCTTCCTGCACTGTTGGAGAAGAATGCCATGAGAGTGACTCTGGACTCAGCGGGAAATGAGGGCTCCTGGTTCTACATCCAGCCCTTCTACAAGTTGCGGTCCCTGGGAGACAGTGTGGGTAGAGCGGGGTGTGGGATTCAAGTTAATTATGCTCAGTAGGAGAAATTAAGGATATATTTTTAGACTTTTTACGGGGTTTGAAAACAGAAGTCACATGGACTCACATTTAGCTTGTTTTTAGAAGACAATTAGCCCAATCTAAGCACCAGTTCAGGCTGCAGTTTGCCCTTCCTTTTGTTTTGTTATGCTCGACGTCCCAAGCATGAGGAACTACAAACTGATAGTTTTCTGTTTTCAAAAGCCTATGTTTGTGAGTTGTGTTTGGTAGTTGGATAAGATACAGTGAATTCTCAGCATCAACAAAACATTCTGCAGTTTGCTTTTTTCATTATATGCAAATAAGGCAAACTTAAAGAGAATATGAAGCAACCACTCCAAACATGATTGGTTATCAACACTTTCCCTGCATTATAGTTACAGAAAGTTTTAGCACCATGATAGTTCACTTGCAGGCAGCTGGATCAGTTACATAGATAATATCGGACACCTAAGGTATTAGGATAAAGACCATATTGCCAGTGTAAGATCTAGGTGTCCTCACTTCAAAAGGTATTTTTTTCAGTTTCTTGCCAGCATAATGTGGATCTCTTATAGAGTCCATCCTAAAGCGTGTGCTCTCAGTTGTATGCCTACACATTTTCTTTACTATTAAAGAAAATTATTCACTGTCTGATCCAGTCCTTTCACACACAATATGGTTCACGGCTCCCCCTAGTGTTTATCTGGAGGCTAGCATGATCCAATGTAACCAGATCTCCCATATCCATGTGTCATGTTCACCTTGTGAGGAAAGGGAGTTGCAGTGTTGAAGAATGATGGCTAATCTCTTGGGAGGTGACATACTTACAGTTTGGAATTTAAATGGAGTGCTCAGTCCCACACAGTGGCCCTCAGAGCAGCAGTATTTCATCTTGTTTTAAGATTTTCTCTTGCCCTTCACTGAATGGGTCTGTATTTAAAGGACACGTATATTCTAGTTGATATTGCACTATGCTATCACTTCTTGTTTCTGAGTAACAGTAACAGATTCTTTTTGATTTTGTTGAATTTATCTAAACCAAATACTCTTTTTCAGCATGTTCTGTGTATTTATATTGCTCCTGCAGGTGGTGATTGGAGATAAAGTGGTCCTTAACCCTGTGAATGCGGGACAGCCTCTACATGCCAGCAGCCACCAGCTAGTTGATAACCCAGGATGCAATGAGGTACATGAACAGTCGTTGCCTTACAGGGCTGTACAGTTAATAAGACACAAGATAGGTGCCACATTTGCTTCATTAAAGTGGAATATGAAACTTAGGTTTAAAGGCCTGTACTATATAATAAGACATAAAAACTGTTGATGAAATTACATGTTCCAACCTTTAAATTTCTCTGGTTTGTTCACACACTTCTCTCCTCTGCCTTTCAGGTTAATTCTGTAAATTGCAACACGAGTTGGAAAGTTGTTTTATTCATGAAATGGAGTGACAACAAGGAAACAATACTCAAAGGGGTGGGTATCCTCACGTTTTTGTATGACATCAACTTATATACACCTTCATTAACTGGCTACAAAGCATATTGTACTTATTATATCTAATATGTCATAAACAAGACATATTAGAACACATTAAACATGTTAAAAACAAACCTAAAACATTGAAAACTCAGTATTAGAGATAAATTAAAAAAACAATCAACGGAGAGAGAATAAAAACTACAATATATAATATATATGTGAAAAAAAAAGTATCAGTTATACACTGTGCATGTATGTGTGTGTGTCTTTGTATGTGTGTGTATGTAATTGCAGGGTGATGTAGTCCGGTTGTTCCATGCAGAGCAGGAGAAGTTCCTCACTTGTGACGACCACAGGAAGAAGCAGTATGTTTTTCTTAGAACAACCGGCCGGCAGTCTGCCACTTCTGCCACCAGCAGCAAAGCTCTGTGGGAAGTGGAGGTTAGTACAAAATGTTCTTCACATTAAAGCTAATTCACTTTATGGTGTTTGGCTGCCATTGTCATTTTATTATACTAGAAAACTAAATGCCTAGTCTTCAAATCACAGTGCCCTAACCATGGAAGAGAGAAAGCTTAACGTGTTTACGTTGTTTTAGTGCAACCGAAAGAAATCATACTAAGATAACACAAATAATGCAGCTTTATAGCAGTTTGACATAAGACTTATTTGTGCCTTCTTTTCCATGTCTTTTACCATTGCCAGGTGGTCCATCATGACCCATGTAGGGGAGGTGCAGGCTACTGGAACAGCCTGTTCAGGTTTAAACACTTGGCCACAGGGTGTTATTTGGCTGCTGAGATGGGAGAGGTGTGTGTCAACTTCTTCATCTTTTTATCGCACACTTTTAAAATTCTATACCCACACATACTGTTAATTGCCTTTCATACAGTTTGTATCCGACATAGTAGCATTAAGTCCAGTTTTAATCAGCAAAGCACCCTGACATGGTTGATCTACAGCCATGTGGTAAATTGGATGCCTGGTGCAGTGACCACACTTTGAAATGAATGAAGCTGAGGAGGATATCTGACATGCGGGTGTGTTTCCCAGGTGAATCCAGACTTTGAGGAGGAGAGTGCTGAGCAGCGGTCCTCGGTAAGACTTGATTTCTTCTGTTCTGAGTGCTTAGCAACGTCACGCTGGTTGCCCCACTACTATTGATCTAATCTGTTAAATTCTGTGCTGGATCTTTGCTTTCTGCTCTAGGTGGTGGACTTTACACCCTTTAATTTCCAGGTACTGTCATATAATCTTTACTTGGCTGCAGCAACCTAGCACAAACATCATTGTCATGATTGTCACTGACTGCGTCATACTGTCTTCACTGCTTTGTTGTCAGCAGCAGTAGCAGTAGATTACCACAGAGTGTCACCATGCCATCATCTCAGCTGATGTACTGTATGCCTCACTGAAAATCACCAATAGGCGGCAGTGTTGTACAAGCCATACTGATCCTAACAGGGATGTTGTGTGTACCTGTAGTTCTCAACTATGTGCCAACAAGGCCCAACAATCTGCAGTGATGACTGAAGTATATTTCACTGACTTGCACCACTTCAGCCAAGAGTGAGAGCTAATCTGTGAAATCAGCTTCAGTGTTGACTAGTAGGTTAAAGTGAAATCATGCACACTCCTTGGCCTCGTCATGGTTGAGGGTCGATAGCGTATTTTATCAGCAGTCTTTATACTTTTCTTAAACTTCCCTGTAGTTTGTAGCCAGTGCTTTTCCCCCTCTAACTGCATGTTTTCTTGCTCTAGCTGGATGCAGATAATGAAGCTTTACGAGGTCGTCTGCGAGCTCCACAGGAGAAGATCATGTACACTTTGGTGCCAGTTCCCGACGGGATGGACATCTCCTCCATCTTTGAGCTGGACCCTACCACTCTGAGAGGCGGGGACTCTATGGTGCCCAGGTACGATATACAGTATACCCACACACCAAATATACAGTACTTCTTCTGGAGTCATATAGGTAGACTTTAGAACATGACTTAAGGAGATCTAAGGATACAAACATAATAATCTTCATTCATATACCTACAACTGCAGAGTGAAAGAAATAATATAAAATGAAATAAATAAATAATAATGTAAATGTAAAAATGCTCCAGGCTGTTCAGATACCCTCACCATGAGTGTACAAACATGCCCGAGACTGCTAAGAAGTGATATCTAACTAAAATTGAGGGAGTCTCTGTCTGTCTGTTTGTCCTTCGATTATCTGACAACCGTTCAGCCCATCGACTTCACACTTGGTGGGTGTATTGCTGAGGACCCAAGGAAGTGCAGTGTCAAGTGTGAAGTTGTTTGGAAGAGCGATTCTTGAGAAAGCTGCAATCGGCCCGTTCTGAACACGCACATTTTGAGACAGTGTCAGAGACTCCTCAGCGGGAAACATGTTTCCGACCTTTAATGGAAAATGTAACGTCAGGGATGTTGGAAAATATGGGGGAAATGGGTGGAATGACAAATATCTCAACACCACGGTGTCTAATCAGAAAGGCCACAGTGATGTCAAGACAACAAATCAAACAGTAGCAGTAGTAAACATTTGACTCATGTGCCGAGTTGAAGGGGAATTTGGAACATTACGAGGAAGGCGCTTTCTGAGGTAGTGAGAGCAGAGGTTTGGTTTTGCAACTGTGGACAAGGACTCTTTTTTTTTGTTATTTATGGT
>NTHP01000348.1:14978-92764 GCA_003416845.1 Oplegnathus fasciatus | reverse complement strand
TGTCTGGGTTACCAGCTGTTTGTTCTGGTCACTTATTGACTTGACATTCAAATGAGAGATTGTTGCCCATTCTTCTGTGTTTGGTTGAATCACAGGTATCAGGAGAAGACATATCCATGGGGTATTTTATTTATAGCTTTCTTTTTTGCCTTTTTATTGGGTAGATTTTTGGCTTCTATGCAGACTTTAGTGTTTAGTCTTAATACAATAATATTTATGTTTCCAGAGATATCATGCCACTAAAGTGGAAAATCTAGAGTGGCTTATGCTTTCACTTATTTGTAAAATAATCATTGCCACCTTTGACACCACTTGTGTGTGTGTGTGTGTGTGTGTGTGTGTGTGTGTGTGTAAGAGAGCAAGGAAAGTCCCAACATGGCATGACACAGGGAACTATTGGGGTGGGCACGAGAGGGGAAAAAATACTATTACTATTTCAAAATGCCATGTAAGACCCATGTTATGTGTCTGGGCTAAAACCACAAACTAGATGTTTCGTATGCCTTCACACACGAACACATCATCTGGAAAATAGATGTTTAATAAGGAAATCTGTTCTTTACTCCCAGGTTAGTTTAAAATGAGTCATACTGAATTATATATTTGATGTAGCAAAATATTGGTCAATGGTCATAACTCACAGTTTTACTTAGTATGAAAATTGAGTGATATTTCATTTACTTTATGTTGACTGTAAATTTTTAATGAGCCTTTGTTTTGTTCCTTTATTCTTGTTGACAGTATTGTGTGAGAGGGAAGTTTAAAATTACAATAGTACGTTTGTCCCTGTCACCGCACATCAGATAAAAACAGAGGCTGTCCACCTTGTGTCAAAGCCTCCATTGTGTCACATTGTCAGGTGCGTGCCCGCATGCTGCAGGCTACCGCTGCTGGCACCTCCCATTCCTACCTGAAATAACCCTGTCCCTCAAACTTTAGCCAGGAGACTAATTAATGCCTGAGACAACTGGTAAACAAAGGTAAGCCTGTTAGCTTCAGAAGGCGGTTACGTAATGCCTGCCAAGAATATGGCTACGGTTTACTGTCTGTGCTGAAGGCCAGATGAGCTACACACACGTACACACACATACACACACACACACACACACACACACACACACACCTACTCGTGCACGTGTGGAGCGGGTATGAAAGACGTAGTTGGCTCAGACTTTACTATGTGGAAAGGTTTAGTGCTTAATGGAGGAGAGATGATACTGTACAGGTCACTACTGGCTAATCTGTAATGCCACACACTTTTTGCTGAGGAAGCCATTTTAAGCAGTCTTTTTCCTACCATGGAAGTTTGTTTACATATCTTGCTCACTTGTTACTTCTGAGTAGCAAGAATAGATACTGAAATACAAATATACACTGACTCACTACTTTATTAGGTGCAATGTGCAATAAATCCTATCTTTGTGATGCACACAATCTTCCGCTTTTGTTGGCACAGTTTCAGAGAGGTGTTGATTTATGATCCTGTTATGATCATTTATGAGGCCTTAGAAAATGGTGGTGGAGTGTTGGACTGTGTTATGATATTCTGTCTCCCTCGTGTGTAAATGAGAATCATGCTCTAGTTACAGTACTTGTGTAGAAAACACAGCAAATCAAGTGAAGTTTAAGAAGTTGGTTACTAGTACGTCTGTTAAAACCACTTGGTGGAGACAAATACACATCATCATGTTTCTGCCAACTCTTACTGTATGTCTTTATGGTACCTTGTGTGTATAAATACAGTACAATCAAGACTTGTAGCTGCTGACCTTTGAGACACACACACACAGGCGAACACAGATACACAGACATCGGTCGGTATTACTGTTTGAAGACTTGCAGCTTTTAACGGATCTGGATCCTAAACAAACACTATCGTCTCACTGGAGATTTTAATAAAGCAGCTTTGTTGAAAGGTGTTGATTTGATGTTTTACAACAAAGGTTTTTTTCTGGCACTTTGTCTTTTATTAGATACGCCACCGTAGACATACAGACACAAATTGGTGAGGGAGAGAAAGATCGGTATGGCATGCAACAAATGCCCCTGGCTGTAATCGACTGTTGTGATCAAAGTATATAATCACCAGTCTCATCAAAACACATACTACTACTACTACTACTGCTACTATTGGTTTGAAAAGTGTTCATCTAGAGCATGACTGTGGTCTGTAAATTTCTTGAGTATCTTATGCACAGTGACTGCAAGATAATCAAATGTCAACCCTACAGTGGAGGTAGCTGTTAAATCTTAAAGTCTTGTGATTAGTTCCCCACAAACACAGGTGTAAATGGTGCTAAAGCAATGCTCTGGTAAGGAAAACTAAGAAATCAGTGTCTCACTAAAGGACAATGTAGGTTCTTGGCCATCCTGGTCAAGGCATGTCTAGGAAGTTAAAACGAGTCCTTCACTCCCAAAAGGACACTTTGATAGGACTGGTGGCTTTTGATGGCCATTCAGGTTGTCGCAGAGATCGAACATGTAACTCCATAACTGGTCAGATTTTCTAAGCACTATGACACCTTGTCCTGTGCCCTGTAGCTTCATTTATATATTTATCATCTCAACAATTTCTTCTGTTACTTTTAGGAGTTCCTATGTGAGGCTAAGACACTTGTGCACCAACACGTGGGTTCACAGCACCAACAACCCCATTGACAAAGAGGAGGAGAAACCTGTTATGTTGCGAGTGAGTAGCTGATGGCTAGGTCAAGATGTATCGCACGGCTGAGGGTTTCTGAACCGATATACTTAAAACTATTGATTTTTTTCAGATTGGAACATCCGCAGTAAAAGAGGACAAGGAAGCTTTTGCCATTGTACCAGTGCCACCAGCAGAAGTGCGTGATTTAGACTTTGCCAATGATGCGAGTAAAGTGTTGGCGTCAATCGCTGGCAAGCTCGAAAAGGGCACCATTACACAAAATGAAAGAAGGTATGTGGGGGGAAAAAAATGTTACAATGTGTATATTTGTAAATACCTAATGGAAGGAAACCCAGATATCACTGAAGTAGCTGCTGAATTTCTCAAATAAATTCTGTTTTTAGAGCGGTCTGTAATGTTTTACTGTTTGTGTTTGAATGGGACGTTTACATATTATGTACACTTTTAGGTTTGTGACCAAGCTGCTGGAGGATCTAGTTTTCTTTGTGGTGGACATCCCCAACAGTGGGCAGGATGTTCTGGAGATCATGGTTAACAAACCCAACAGAGAAAGACAGAAACTCATGAGGGAGCAGAATATCCTGAAGCAGGTTGGTTTTTCTCAGAGACTGTAACTGTACAGTTTATGATTAACTACATTTTTGGGTATTAAAATTCTCCGTTTCCATTTCAGATTTTCAAACTTCTTCAAGCCCCTTTCACAGACAGTGGTGATGGTCCCATGCTGCGACTGGAGGAGCTTGGAGACCAGCGCCACGCTCCTTTTAGACATATCTGTAGGCTTTGCTATAGAGTGTTACGCCATTCCCAGCAGGATTACAGGAAGAACCAGGTAGGTGGACACAACAACTCCACTCTGACCCCTGACACAATGGCATTTTCCTTTGAAGTAATGAAGTCTTTCCTTCTCTTTACAGGAATACATAGCCAAACAATTCCGCTTCATGCAGAAGCAGATAGGATATGATGTGCTGGCAGAAGACACAATAACAGCTCTACTCCACAATAACCGGAAGCTGCTGGAGAAACACATCACTGCTGCTGAGATAGACACATTTGTCACTTTAGTGAGGAAGAACCGGGAGCCGAGGTGAGGCTCATAGGAAGGGACCTGGCTGGTATTATAAACTGGCATAGAAGAAGCGGCTGTGGCCAGTTTGGTTCAGATTTGCTTGTATAACAGCTCCTAAGGAATGTAAATCTATGTAAATGTATTCAAATGAGCAGAGGAGTATGAGTGGAACTGCTTGTGCATAACCCTGGCACTGCAGGTAATTTGCTGACAGTTAGTGTGTGCTTGTGTTGTGTTAAAGTCCTGTCAAATGCTGTGAATGATATGTGAATCAGGCTGATCCAGAAGTTTGCACAAGTGAGGCCCTCACAGTTTGATCTGTAGTGAGAGAGAGGGAGCAAACCAAGCATTAGTATTTTACCTTCCTGTACTTCCTGACGTACGCCTGTAATGTAATATCATCTGAAATTGACCATGCATATCTTATCTTAGCTCCACCAGTGCCTATGAAAAATAAATGGAAAAAATGTAATGTATTGTAATCTGTCCCCAGGTTTCTGGACTACCTCTCAGATCTCTGTGTGTCCATGCAAAAGTCCATTCCTGTGACACAGGAGCTCATCTGCAATGCAGTACTGGACCCTACCAATGCTGACATCCTCATCGAAACCAAGTTAGCTTCTCATATTTCTTAATTATTAAAATTTTTGCAAAACTGAAATGACTATTTAGAGATAATATTTATGCTCTTCACCAGATTGGTCCTGTCGAGGTTTGAGATTGAGACAACGACAAATGGAGAGAGTCCAGTGGAGGCAGAGGATGAGGAGGAGGTCTGGCTGTTCTGGAAAGACAATTGTAAGGAGATCCGGAGTAAGAGCGTCCGGGAGTTGGCCCAGGATGCAAAGGAGGGCCAGAAGGAGGACCAGGAGGTGGTCAGCTACTACAGGTGAGGTATCTTTGATTCTACTCATTTGAAAAGATATGCACTGTTGTAAAATCTTAGTAGACTGATTTTAACATTAATCTGAGGGGGCTGTTTGTCAAAGTAACTTAATATAGTGCAGTAGAATCCAAAATAACCACGCATCTGGTTCAAATAGGCAGTCACAAACTTTTTCAAGTTCCAGTGTAATTTAAAATATTCTTCATGAAAAGTTTGACATGGTATCTGACCAAACTATCATTTATCATTTATGTTTAGATATTTCATTGCAAAACATTTTTGAAAAACAGTAGCATCACACAGGCACAGAGGAATATTCAAGGATACTGAATATGACAATAATTCAGTTCTGATTTTTTTTTTAAAAGACATGGCTCATAATTACGAAACTGCATAATATTTCCTCCCAGGTGCCAGCTGAACCTCTTTGCCCGGATGTGTCTGGACCGTCAGTATCTGGCCATCAACAAGATCTCTGGTCAGCTGGATGTGGATTTGATCCTGCGCTGCATGTCTGATGAGGACCTGCCCTTTGACTTGCGGGCATCTTTCTGCCGCCTGATGCTGCACATGCACGTGGACCGTGACCCTCAGGAGCAGGTCACACCTGTCAAATATGCCCGTCTTTGGTCTGAGATTCCCTCTCAGATTGCTATTGATGAGTGAGTTCCTTTCATGAATACTTTGAATTGACTTTGTACTACCATTCCAAAGACGTCACAGCTTCTCTTAAATGTGATTTTCCTCTAATGATCCAGCTATGACAACGATGGAACCACCAGAGATGAGATCAAAGAGCGGTTCTGCCTCACGATGGATTTTGTGGAGAACTACCTGAGAGAGGTGGTATCACAGAACATTCCCTTCTCTGACAAGGAGAAAAACAAGCTTACATTCGAGGTAACGCCTCTTTTTGGATGGTATGAACAGATGAGAAGTCACGTTGGTTTAATAAATTACAAATCATGGCTTTGAATGTTCTTGTCCATAGGTAGTGAACCTGGCAAGGAACCTCATATACTTTGGTTTCTACAACTTTAGCGACCTGCTTCGACTGACAAAGATCTTACTGAACATTTTAGACTGTGTCCATGTCAGCACCATTTACCCCATCAACAAGATGGAGAAGGGAGAGGAAAACAAAGGTAAATAGCCACTGTGGCCTCTCGTATCCAAAGTAAAAACAAGTAAGATCACTCTACACAAATATTAATAATTTCTGCGGATTTGAATGTTATTATTGGTCTGTTTCTGCATGTGCTGTAGCTGGCAGTAATGTGATGAAGTCCATTCATGGAGTCGGTGAGTTGATGACCCAGGTAGTGCTGCGAGGAGGCGGCTTGTTGCCCACCACACCAACTCATCAGCCAGAGGGGGATGTGGTTAAAACACAGACTGAACCAGAGAGAGAAGACATCATGGTCATGGACACGAAGCTCAAGGTCATTGAGATTCTACAGGTAGGACATCAGGAAACTGGTTCTTCCTTGACGGCAAAAACGTTGTGTTTTTTTTTTATTTGTATTGTAACGTTTTGTCTTTTCCTTTAGTTCATTTTGAACGTACGGCTAGACTACAGGATCTCCTGCCTGCTTTGTATTTTCAAACGTGAGTTTGATGAGAACAACCCACAAGCGGACAACACTGCCAGTCAGAACGGAACCAATAATGTCACCGGTCAGATTCCAGGTATGATGCCACTTGATTTAATAGATGTTTTTTACAGCAGACATTGAGGTTGTCATAGTACAAAAAGCACAAGGGTGATATAACATAAATAACAAACACATTCCATTTAGGTGAGCTACTTCCAGGGTCCCGGTATTGTGCATGCTGGCTCACTGTCATGGCTTACTGGGACATTTGATGGAAATGAGCCATCGTTAATGAAATTAAATCATCTTTTTCTTTCTATGACAAGTCTAAATGTCTGCTATGTAAAAGGCCAATTATAACAAAGTCAATTTTAGCGTTATGTAACATTTTGTCTCATATAAATGCTCAAATTGATTTCTTTGAAATGGTGATTCTTTGATTATTATTTTCTTAATAACTCTAGGAAATCTTGACTTTGAGAACATTGAAGAACAGGCAGAGGGTATTTTTGGAGGAAGGTAATCAATAGTTTGCCAGTCTTTCCTAAGCTCCTCTGAAGCAAGATAAAGCCGGATGAAGTTTATATAATTTCCTTTCCAATTACCTTTTTAGTGAGGAGAACACTCCACTAGACCTGGATGACCATGGTGGTCGTACCTTCCTAAGAGTCCTGCTGCACCTGACCATGCATGATTACCCTCCTCTCGTATCTGGAGCGCTTCACCTGCTCTTCAGACACTTCAGCCAGAGGCAGGAGGTCCTCATGGCCTTCAAACAAGTAGGCCTTACCACTCTTTAATACTTCATTTTACTATCTGCACACATCTGGGCTAGCACTCAAGTTCACAAGTGAAAGATAAGTACTTGAGAAATGCAAGGTTTTCTGAGATTAAGTTTAAGTTGATGCACATTTGCACCTTTCACCTAAATTTAGGTCCAGCTGCTGGTGACCAGCCAGGATGTGGATAACTACAAGCAGATCAAGTCAGATCTGGACCAGCTGCGTTCTATTGTGGAGAAGTCTGAACTGTGGGTTTATAAGAGGCAAGGAGAAGATGGGATGGATGGAGATGGACCTTCAGAGTCTGACAACAAAAAGAAGGTACAGTGTACGAGAACATTTGTTTAACTGATGAAGAAGGAAAGTTAGGGTTAGGGTTAGAAGGTTAAAAGGCTAATGTGTCTCAATAGAGATCATATTAGAATAATGCTATAAAACACTAAATATATAAGGGCGTCGTCTTCTTATTGCTCCTTGTTTTACAGGGAGACTCACTCGGTTCAGACAAGAAGAAGACAGAAAGCACCAGCAGTTACAACTACAGGGTTGTAAAAGAGGTATGCTCATTTGTATTTTAATCTTGTATTTTCATGTTTGTGATTTGTTGCCTGTAATTAAAATCCTCCTGCTGTGTGTGCGTTCAGATCCTGCTGCGTCTGAGTAAGCTGTGTGTCCAGGAGGGAAGTTCCGGGAAGAAGAGTAAGAAACAGCAGCAGAGGCTGCTGAGGAACATGGGAGCTCACAGTGTAGTCCTGGAGCTCCTACAGATCCCCTACGAGAAGGTGCAACACCGCAACTGAATATTGTGTCATGTGCAGAATAATTCTGCATAGCTCTTACACATTTGCAGTTCCTACTAATGTAGTGTAAATAAAAAGGACGTCTGACTCTGTGTTATCTGCATTAGGGCGAGGATGTCCGAATGCAGGAAATCATGAAACTGGCTCACGAGTTCCTGCAGAATTTCTGTGCCGGGAATCAGCAGAATCAGGCTCTTCTCCACAAGCATATCAACTTGTTTCTTAACCCAGGGGTGAGTAGCACTAGCATGCAGGTCAGCTCCTAGGGATTGATTTCTACAGTTGGCACAGTTCAGTTTCCAAAACACTGTCTTGCCCCTCTTTTTCCAACTCTCTCAGATCCTAGAGGCAGTCACCATGCAGCACATCTTCATGAATAACTTCCAGCTGTGCAGTGAGATCAACGAGCGAGTGGTTCAGCATTTTGTTCACTGTACTGAGACTCATGGTCGACATGTCCAATATCTCAAGTTCCTGCAGACCATTGTGAAGGCTGAGAACAAGTTCATCAAGAAGTGTCAGGACATTGTCATGGCTGAGGTCGGTTCTATGATCTTCATAACAGACGAAAGAAACTTAATGCTAGTAATACGTACTACAGAGGAGATTGTGATTCAAAATAAAGCAGAAAGATAGAGGTGTTGGTAATATCAATGAAACAAGTGGTGATACTAATGTTAATATGTATATACAATAACAGTAACTGACAGATGTACTGTACAAGATATTTTGCTGATAAGACTTTCTACTGTGACTCTCCCCCGCTCAAGCTGGTGAACTCGGGTGAGGACGTCCTGGTCTTCTACAACGACCGTGCCTCCTTCCAGACCCTAGTCCAGATGATGCGTTCAGAGCGGGACCGCATGGATGAAAACAGCCCTCTAATGTACCACATCCACTTGGTGGAACTGCTGGCTGTCTGCACTGAGGGCAAGAACGTGTACACTGAGATCAAGTGTAACTCCCTGCTGCCCCTGGACGATATTGTACGGGTCGTCACCCACGAAGACTGTATCCCTGAGGTATGAATAATGAGCTTTATTTCTTTATTTTCAGGGGGTGTGATTCAGCTCTCATATGTAAAACCACATAACCAGTGGCACAGATTTTGTTGTTTTGGCTCTGTGCTATACTTTAGCTCACTGAAGTTGAAATTAAAAGTTAAAGTGCAGGGTGTCAACTTTGAATTGGGAGTGTTTATATGTTGATATCCGCAAAATATCAATAAGAAGATTTTTTTTCTAACATTTTTGGGGGACCAAAAGTAATTTTATGATCAAAAATTTCCTGTCAGATACATTTTAAGACACAAGAACGCGCAGGTGCGCTCAAGAGTAGCAAACAACATGGTAGACCATGGAATAGCTTTGTAGAAGACAGTAGTTTTAGTTGTTCAGGTGAACCCTTCTTCACTTTTGAACGGGTCAAGAAGTCTGTAGGATGTAGGCAGAGATGCATTAAAACTAAAATCAGGAGAAGACTACACCATCAAAATGTTCATTGCGAGTTATGATAAACCTAATAAACAAACTGGCCATGTTTGCTTAAAAAGGATATTAAAAACTGTACTGTTCTGGAGTGAATGACAAGTATTAATTGATGCATAGAGAAAAGTTGACCATGAGCAGCTCCTTTTTGTTAAGCATGGTGGAGATAGTGTTTGGTCATGTGAGGTTGCCAGTGGAACAGTATTTCTTTGTGACGATCTGTAGTGCAGTGCTTGTTTTGTAGACCCCCATTAGTGACAAGGATTAACTGTGTAGGCACACTCTGTTTAACAGAGTCCTCCAGCAAGAGACTATGATCAGTTTCATCATCGCTAAACAAAGTTTCAGTTTACTATAGTGGACTGCAGACTCTCCAGGTGCAGCAAAGGCTAGCAGCATGAAGCCAAACGTCTACATATATTGAGTGATGCTGTTGAGTTACATGGACCAAAATTCCTAATAAACATTGCCTGCACCTTGTTATATGCATGCCCCTGAAAATTCAGATAACAGTAAATGAACATAATAGTATATATAATCTTGAGACTGCACATGCATCTTGCAGTTTTGTAGCTTCTGACACCATCATTGAATTTCTGTGGAACTAACACATATTGCTGCATACATGCTGTATGCCAGACGTATGTTTACAGTAAGTGTTTTAGAGCTAGTTTCTGTCCATGGGTCACCAGTCCACACCTGATAAATGCGCCTTATTAAGTTTGCTTGCTTGCATCCTAATAGGTCAAGATTGCCTATATCAACTTCCTGAACCACTGCTATGTCGACACAGAGGTGGAGATGAAGGAGATTTATACCTCCAACCATATGTGGAAGCTGTTTGAGAACTTCCTGGTGGACATTTGCAGGGTAAGCCACAGTGTGTTTTACATCTCAAAGTGAAACCCCACTGTTATCAGACAATGTGATCAATGGATGGAGCGCGCTATGCTGCTTTATATTATGTCATGGGTTTGGGTGATTATGTCAACACAGCATGCAGTGAACATATGTTACCTGTCGCCCACATGCAGGAGGTGTGATCCAGTGGCTGCGCGTCATTCTAATATCTTTTCTGTCCTTGCCTAGGTGTGCAACAACACCAGTGACAGGAAGCACGCGGATACCACGCTGGAGCGTTACGTAACTGAGACAGTCATGAGCATTGTCACATGTTTCTTTAGCTCTCCTTTCTCTGACCAGAGCACAAGCCTGCAGGTAATCTGGACTGTGGAGGATATGATTTGAAATATATATTACAAGCAGTCTTGCTCCATTTAAAGTCTATAAAATATGTATTTGCATGAGATGAGTTGTTTGACAGAGAGAATCCCTACTCACATTCATTCTTTCATTTATTTATCTATCTATTTATTTATTTATAAAAATATAGAGATGTGTGTGTGTGTGTGTGTGTGTGTGTGTGTGTGTGTATATATATATACAGTATATACACTATAAAATATGATTCTTCCCTCTGCATAGATGGCCCGCCGTATGTATGTAAGTAATGGTGACTCTCCCCCACATTTTGTTGCCCAGCCCTTAGGTGTTTATTAACAGGCTCTGAATGTTAAGAAGTATCTTCACTGTGTGGGTTTTCACGTTTTCATAGCTTAGTCAGCGCACAGACTCTGTTGTTCCCAGATCTGTGGGTGTGTTGCACAAGGTTTTTCTGGGACATGGTGCAGATAATGTACTCCCGCAACGTGGTCACTCCGTTTCTTTGACCTTGATGTAGCGATGTCCTGTCGCCAACAACTTTCCCAATACACCATGACCAATACCCTCCATAGATTGCCAGAACTTTGTGCTGTAGTATTCTGTACAGTTGCCCACTTGACACCCTGTTTTCTTGTTATGTGAGGTGGTTTTGTTCCGAGTTGGCCTCAGTAGAAATTGCTGATTTTCTTTTATGTAAGCCTTTGCACATTCTGAGAATTCTGCTCGCTGAGGTTTACTTGATGACATCACGACCCTCTTTCTCTTGCAACAGGCCGCCATTCTTGGAAAGATAACAGAGGTATTTATTGTACTCTAGGGCTGTGGCCAGCAGATAGATTCTTTCGTCATGGTGATAGAAATCAGTTGTACTCTCTGCTAAACACTGGTTTGGTGTGATTTGTTGGGAGTGCATATGATCATAAACAGCTGGCCTACTGGATCCAAAGCTGTAGACCCTTCCACCATAGGTGCTATAGTATCCTCACATTGACGTCTCTAGCACAGATTGGTTTCACTGAGTTCAACCTAGTCAGGGAACACAATAGTCACTTTGTTGGTTATTAAATTCTTCACAGTTTTTTTCCTGTATCTATTCTATACAGTATGTTTTTTCCTGTTATTCTTTACTCTCTCTCATTGTGTTTTTTTTATCATTTGCTCTCTCTCTGTCTTATAGACTCGTCAGCCAGTATTTGTACAACTGCTTCAGGGAGTTTTCAGGGTATTCCACTGTAACTGGCTTAACCCTGTTCAGAAGGCCTCAGTGGAGGCTTGCATCAAAGTACTCTCAGACGTGGGTAAGATACTGGGCTAACACCGACCACCAATCGAGAATTATATTAGAAAGGGCATTGTGGCACATGATAAAAGCATTAAATAGAAATATCTACATTCTTACCTCTACCCAGCTAAGAGCAGAGCCATTGCCATCCCAGTGGACTTGGACAGTCAGGTGAACAACTTGTTTGTCAAGTCCAATAATGTTGTGCAGAAGAGCATCCTCAGCTGGAGACTGTCAGCTAAGAACACCTCCAGACGAGACTCCGGCCTGACAACCTCCAAAGACTACAGAAACATCATTGAGAGGCTACAGGTCGGTAGCAAGACATACTGTATTTTTTTTTTCATACAATTTCAGTGTAATTCATTTCATTCTTTTTATCCATTCATTTTAATTTATGTAATAATTTAATCACATCCAGCAGTGATCCCTCAAGCAGGAAGGTGGTAGTATAGCGAAAATCAAAACAAAACACAAACAAAAATAATACAAAGCAGTTGGCTGATAAACGTGTATCTCTCTGTCAGCTGTGTGTATAAAGCAGGACAGTTTATGGAGGAGGGCAGGAAGTAGTAATGGCTGCATTAGTAACACACCTCATGGCAGAGTGGTGCAGGACATGAAGTTCTTTCAGAAGTGGTAAGATGGCCATTTGTGCCATGGTCAGTCTGGCACAGATGACCTTAAATTGGAATAAAGAAGGTGACACACATTGACACAGGAGGATTTTTTTACTTTCTTTTACTGGTATAATGCTTTTTGAAGTTTTTTTTGTAACAGTTCTTTGATTGGGTCCAGGCTTTTCCTTGACCAGACAGTTGGTTGTCATTTCTTTGTTTTATTATGCATGCATACTGATGCGATTTAATGACTGTGGCAGAAAAAGTCAATGATTACAGGAAGCTCAGTCTGCTTTTACATCATAATTTGTATAGTTATAAAATGGAGTGTGAGACCACCATGAGGATATCATGACCTACCAATGTCATTAAATTGTTGGTAATATGCCAAGAGTGACGTAATTCTTTCGGTAACTGTAAGGCTAACAAAATACTGTAGAAGTGATTCTTAATTGCATCCTGGGGAAAAAAAACATGTTTTTAGTCACAGGCCAAGCTGTTACACCCTATTTTCTTGTAACACATGACTCAGTATTCACTGGAAGTCTGAAAAGTCTCTGGCTTGTTTGGTTCAGTTCCGCTGTTATCTCTACAGGAAATCCAGGGGTTCTGCTTAAAAGTGAATACTGTTTTTAATGAACTAAACAATGATATTATCATAGAGTTTCCCAAGGCTGTTTTGGATTATTCACCAGTCCATTCCCAGACAGAGAGTGGTTCCCAAAATGATTTCTTTCCCATTTTTTTTCTTGCCTTTATTTTGGGAATAGCATTTCTCAGAATGTATGCTACAACACTATTCATTGTTCATTGTCTGGAATGTTTTTTTCACCTCCTAATAGCCCTTTTGTTCTACCACTCACTGGACAGCCCACACAGTACTATAATCACCACCAGATCAGCAGTGTTCACGATGCAACATCACTTAATTATTTGCATGTTTTCACACTAATCATCACCAGACGCGACAAGAAGTGCATAAAGAAGTGGGACGTGGTGGTGAATCATACACATTGTTTAAGTACTGTATGTAGTGTACTGGATATGTCACCTTCTGTCTTATACATTCATTCATAAAGCATTATCACAGATAATTTGAGGTTCATCGCAGCTTGATTTCTTGGATGAAATAACTCATGTGGATACATGTATAGAATATCAGAGGGTGAAATGCTTTAGGAGTAATCCTTTAACTCTGCACAACAGACTGAATCTCTTAATGATAGAATAAACTCTCAGAAATATTAGCTTCTATGGCTATGGGGATATAATAACATTTTGATTTATTTACATTTTCAATTAAAGGTTCAGGACTAATAAATATTCGAGACTGTGGTTTCAAGTGTGTCAACATGGAGACTAAAGTCTAAGTCTGTGAACTCATCACAGAATATGCTTTAGTCCTTTGTAGTAGAACTACAGTTTCTGGTCAAGTCTAAGTTCTGGTTGTATGTTACTATGCGCTGTAGGACATAGTGTCAGCGCTGGAGGACCGTCTGAGGCCACTGGTCCAAGCTGAGCTCTCGGTGCTGGTGGATGTCCTGCATCGTCCGGAGCTGCTCTTTCCTGAGAACACAGAAGCTCGCAAGAAATGTGAAAGTGGAGGATTCATATCGAAGTACGTCTAAATTTCCAACCACCAAGTTGTCTTTGTTTGTCAAAGGCTTGGGGACCATTTACAGTTTTCATTCACTTCTTTATATACTATTTAGATTATACTTTGAGAATACCTTTTAGAAAAACTAGATTCTTTGTATTGTGTTGTGTTTTTCCAGCCATCTATTTTCATTCATATCTTTACAGTGGAAAAATCAACTTGGAAAGAAACTAGCTTGAGATTGGCAGGGGTTGACTTGGGCAGGACTGCAGCCCAGCAGTGGTCTGTGAGTGAAGTGATTTGGGTTACAGAACTTTATTACCCTTTATTGAGCAGATAATTTAGGTAATACATGGTTAAGGTTAGCGTTTGGAGATTTATTCTGCCAGTTTAATGTGGGATGAAACAGCCTCAGAGAAAGTCCTAACTGAGAGGCTGAACTGGGGCAGCCAGTGCCCATATTTTTGTAAGGGTTTGTTTGTTCTTTGGGTTGAACTTACAACAAAACTATGTGCGAATCCATTTCTGTTTTGCATGTAAGGTCCTGGACGTTGAGCTTCCTGCTATGAGTGCACCAGAAAGCCTGCTGACTGCTGAAGTAATTTTGACAAAAAAAAAAAATGTGTTCAAGCAACATATTCACTGTAATGAATACATTAGAGTTCCAAACAACCATTAAGTTGGTTTTGTGCTGTAGCAAAATTTAAGAAAACAAATGGCCTACCACCTATTTAGGTAAAACACGTACGAAAGTCTAAACAACACTAATGTGCCTGATGAGAGCTCAGATTAGACTACAAGGAACCTGGCGGGACACATAGGGCTGTTGTTGTTGCAGGAATTATCCTACTACAGTACTTATTGCTGCAACTTTGGAGTACAGCAGTTTGTGGAAAAGTGTGTCAGCCTCCACTAGCTCTGGGAGATCACTGGGCTCTCTATAGGTCTCTGAGAGCTGAAAAACATCTGCTCTGGTGTTGAGAGCTTTCCCAATTGCACTTTGAATAACCCCTTACTTTGTGATTTTCTGTGATTTTCATTTACATCAAAGACATTTAAGTGTGCTGTGAGGCCCTTATCCTCCAAATCTGTTGTTGTGGGCTAAAAGAAGATCTCTATATGAAGGGAATCAGCCAAAATAATATGTTATGAATTTTTATAGGAGTTGAGGTGTGTTCAGTGGTTGGAGAACTGCGGCTTTCACCAGTCCATTTGTATGTCCTCACTTTTTCTTTTTCTTCTCCTGACCAGACTGATCAAACACACCAAGCAGTTGCTGGAGGAGAATGAGGAGCGTCTGTGCATCAAAGTGCTGCAGACACTGAGGGAAATGATGACAAAAGACCGGGGCTATGGGGAGAAGGTATGTACCCTCTGTGGTCCTGTTTCTCATCATCCGCTTGTAGTCATGTCCAAGATTCACCCACACATGAGATAAAACACTTTACTGACATCTCAGGTTACATTGTCACAGTCCCACTGCACCAAACTTACTGAAAGACATAAGATCAAAAAACGGTCAAATAAAAGAAGAGGCTGAGCTCTCCTTGGTTGCCTCTGGAGCCTGTACAGCACGCTGAACGGAAAAGATCTATACGTATGTCATCAAGTCTTTGAAATCACTGCTGCCAGGGCAGTTTATGAATACTCTGTATCATGTCGAGTTTTAGGTTTGGCAAACACTGGTACATATTTAATAAAAGATAGATTCCCTCATTGCTTTCTACCCAAAATACCTTATCAAACAGTAAGTCCAAATGATTGAAGAAACTAATATCAACATTAGTAACACCATTAAGAGATGCATGCTTTGACTCTCTCACTCAACCATTTCACACAACATTCATTGGTTACAAATGACCTCATTGTCTACTAATGACCTGTACTAATCTAATTGATGGCTTCAACTCTGTCCGCTTGTTTCAGCAATAATTGCAGTGTGCCTTCACAGGTTGAAACAAAATCAACCCATAACTGGAATTTAGATTTTGATGCATGAAACTGAAGGCATTATTTTCACTTTTGATGCGACAGCTGACTGTATGTTTTAAAGGTACCCTGTGGAGTTTCCGACCAGTAGTAGCACTATGGAGCGTGTTTTTACGAGCAAGTTCCTGTTCTATTCGTATCTCATGCATGTGCAATAGGACGCACACGCATGAGGATGCAGGCACTACCAGGATTTGGTAGTGGTAAAGAAGACTGCTATAGTAAATATGGATGTTGACAGGGCAGGTTTCGGATGAATAAAAAACAGCTTTGCAAATTTGAATGAGAAGGTAAATGTATTTTAAAATGTTTGTAAGGCTTCAAGAATACACACAGTGTGTTTCGGTGGCAAACACAGAATGGAAATACCCAGTAAGTATTTGTTTACAAAAAACTCCACAGGGTACCTTTTGATAGAATAGATAAGCCTTCATTTACTCCTCAGTCACTCCTCAGCTCACAAACCAGAGAGGTCTATTAAATCTACAAGTATACAGAACAGCAACATACTTGAAATACAACGTACACCCTTTATATTACAAAGAAAATGACAATCACTAAAGACTGATTCAAACAGAATTAAAAGACACATTCGGAGCTAAAAGATATTTTTTGTATTGTGGTATTATTGAATGTCTATATTTTTCAAATGCCAAAAAATATCTATGCGCCCAATTAAAGACAATGTGCAGACAGGAGTAACCCTACACTGCATCAACATATGTATCTGTAAGCAGAGACAGAGCAAAATGATCACACATTGTGGTGAAGCTTTTAAAGGGAAGACCACCTGTAGATTTCATTTTAGCCATCATAGAATACAAAGCCCTTGCTCACCACTGCGGAGATGTTCAATTTTCCAACATAATTGGCAGTGATGACAGGTGGGAAGCCGGTGAGGGATCATGTCCTTGTCATTGCACTTGTGAGTGCTGGTTGTACAGATGAGTGTGTGTAGGAAACAAACATTGAAAACAAGATCAGCCTCTAATGTTTGCACTCATGAACAACTTGTAATGGCGAGGCACCTCTACAGTAAACACATTTCTAAAATGCAGTTTTATCCACTTACGTTTATTTTGAATTCCTGACACACAGGTTCTCGTCTGTTTTAGAGATTAGAACTCTGTCATCTGCATGCAAAGTGACTGATAACTTTGACCAGCACATTTGTTTTTGGTTCTGCAAAGCACACACAAAAACCATGGCTTAGGTGGGAGACCCTGTGTACAACAACTTTTGTTGTTGCAGCTTTATGGCAAAGAGTGTTTGCCAGAAGGCCTGAAGGAATACGTTGTAACAGACACCATCACATACAGACAGACATATAGAGGGTGTTTTTACAGTTATTAATCATTGTACCTATAAATTCATATGACCGAATTTGCTCTGGTTTTGAGCTTTAACATGCTATCCTTTCACTGTTTTCACTAACTTGACTTGCGTGTGTGTGTGTGTTTGTGACAAGCTTTACATTTGCACACTTGTGACCGAGCTTTAACTCACTAATCTAGCTCTGCTAACTCTCTGCCCCCTATACTTTTTCTCTTGCAGCTGATTGCCTTTGATGATGAAATGGATGTGGCTGAGGTTGATCATTTTACTTACTATTGTGATGTACATTTGATTTGTCTCCCACTAACAACATAGACATGCTCGTGCTGCAAGTAGACTCTCTAGCATCACATTCTCATCTGTGACACCTGTCGGCAGCTTAGTCCATCCCTCCCTGTTTTGTGCCTGTAAGAGTTGCTCCTGCTCCTGATGTTAAATTGTAGCATACTGCTAGCATGTCTAGCTCACATTATGCAATATGCTTTTCTGTTGTGCCTGTATATGGCCATGCACTTACTTACTGTACTCTTTAAGGGAGAAATTAGTTTTAAGAAGAATACGAATTTACAGAATACATTCTGGAGAATTCAAGCATACAGCTTTACTGCATTTTACCAACTGATTTTGGGTGTACTATTGTTAATCCATTTTAACAGCTTTATTTGAAAGTCTGTTTATAACAGAACAGCTCTACAGCTTGCCTATAACAGCACCTATATGCAGCTAAGATTGCTCATCACAAATTGTGTGGGACTTTTGGGCCCTGGAATTTTCTGTGGAGGGACAGAGGGTGATTTTTTTCTCTTATTTTTTTTAATCCAAACACTGTCACATGTTTTGTTCACGCTGTAACAGCCAGTTGGAATCTTTTGTCTTTAAACTCGAGGTTTGTACTTTCTCAGTTACGCCATCTCATTTTTCGTCATTGACTTCTTCTTAATCTTGAGTTGATATTAAGGTTATTATTATTGGATTTTTTTTTTTTTTTAATTCAGTCAACTGTACAGTTGCATTTTCTGTAATTAATATTTCCCAACATGATGGTCTACAGTAAATGCTGTTTCGAAGCCTTCTTCACACTGCCAAGATTAAAATTCTGAATACCGAATCCAAGTAGTCTAATTTAAGTTTTGAGTCTAAAAATACCAGGATCAGGCTATAAAATACAGCTATAAAAGTTTTTAATTGCAGATTGTAAACTCCTTTCAGGTTGCTAAACCTCCCAAAGGCCCTGTCAATAGTATAATCTTACTAAGTGAACACATAAACAACTTAGTAGTCTCTCTAAAAACTGAACATGATATTTAGTAGGGTTATTCTGTTACATATTTTTCTGGTCACACAATCTTCATGCCGCACAGCCCCCTTATGGTGGATGGTGGTCTTGTAAGCCCTTTGCCACCATTACAAGAGCAGGTGTGAGTGTATATATAGCTGGGGGTACTCCATCTAACGGATTGTTCATAACACAGGCGGCTGGACCGCGTGTGGCGGTGTGCATGTCATGCGTGTGCACTGCAAAAATATGTGTGTGGTCATGACCTGTGGCCTTAAGGAGGTGGATAAAACCGGTTTCTCCTTTCTGTATGTGATAGTGGGTGGAAGTCACAGGGATTATGGGTGTGACTAAAGAGGAACCATATCTCACATGTCCATAACCATAACATATCCATGTCAAACTCACATTTACCTGAAGTCTTCTTCATAGTTTGATCAGGTCCCCTTGCCACTTTTTTTAACTTTGCTTTTATTGCTTTTATTTTGTTATGTCTTATTTGAGTTTTCCATATTTTTATTGGTGTTTTGTGACGCACTTGCGTAGTTACTATATTTAGAAATGTACTATAGAATTTGATGAAACAGTCCTAATTCAAGGTCCGCGCTCAACAATATCACAAGGTCTTTATCAGCTGATGGAGCTGACTTGTAAGCTCAGTAGCTGTAATGATTTCATTCGTAGCACTTTTAGGACATCTCGTCCATGTTGGCTTAAAGTTAAGCATCAAAGTTCAGTCTTGACATTGGAAATAGTACTTTTGACAAAACTGTTAAGTCCACTCACTAGCTTTTTTCAGGAGCTTTTCAGGAGCAAACTCTGTCCACTGATGAGGACTGTGGAATGTGGTTGAAATCTCCAGAGAAAAGCTAGTAAGTGGACCTTGTTTTGGGATTGTTTTACTGGCTTTGCTTGGCACAACACATATGAATGTTTACAACCTACTTGGTAGCTTCTCTTGAAATCAGTACATTTGTCAAAACTGTCAGAGGAGGACAATCTGTGCCAGCAGGAAAATAACAGTAAAGAGGCTGACAGCAGACTACTCACTTAATCAAGAGTGTGGTGAGTGCAAGGAAAGTGAACAATGATGATCGTTGGGCAAATGGAGAAATTGTCGGAAAGGGTCTTTCCAGAGCTGCCAGGAAGCAACATGCTCTCAGTTTCTCTGTTATGTCTCTTTCTCTTATTTACCCTCCTTCCCTCCCTCCTTATACACGCCACTTGGCAGTGTAGCAATGGAAATCCCCTGCTTCCACAAAAACAGGGCTGTTCTTGGAGACCAGCGCTTTGTTCCATCAGCTCCTCCCATACGCATCTTAAGAATGTACACATACTCCCTCAACCCCACAGCACATGCTGTATGTCACTCATTCATGCACACACTCATATTAACAACAGCCTACAGTCCCCTGACTGTTGTGCTGGTAGCATGTGTGTGGATGTCATTCAGATGGAAGACGGGCAAGCCAAAACCCCAACTTCCTCTCAGCAGCAGCAAGATAAACTGCCATGATAGCTGTTATGTAACCCCAGTATTTAGTCGGCTGCTGCTCTCTGACCTGCCATAACACACCCCAGCTCCCACCCAGGAATGAGTGCAGCTGTCACTTTCACTACTGTTTGACAGACCCCATCATACCTCTAGTTGTTGCATGCCCAGTATGGGGGCTGGATTTTGTGTGTGTGTGTGTGTATCCATCTAGGGAGAGTGACGAGAGAGCAGGATAAAGCAGAGTGACAGTTCACCCATTAGCTGAGGTTATCTCTCTATTCCAGATATAGAAACATGATAAAATGCGAGCCTGGGGAAAACAAGACGCGAGCAGCCTGCCACCCTCATTGTCAGGCCTGATCATATCACTCACTGCATGTGTTTGTGTTAACTTCATGTGCATGCGTGCTTCTTTGTTTGTGAGACTGTGGGAGGTCGAAGGGGTCAGATGGAGATGATGTCTCTGTCTTATTCTGGTGATGTAATACGGTTTGCTGAGGATGGTGCAAAGCACGTAACCCATACATGTAGTTAGGGTTATATAAGAGACTATTTCTATGCTAGTGTGTGTGTGTGTGTGTTTCTCAAGCTCTCCATCTATTTGTGTTTATGCCAGCCCCCCACAGTCTCCTCATTATCCAGACCAATTACTATTTGTTTAGCTAGAAATTTCTAGATTACCGTTTCCTCTTTTTTCCTCATGCTTTTTTCTGACCACATCCCTGCCGATCCTTCCACAAATATCAATGTTTTGTGCATTACACTGTCTCAGCCTTCTTCTCCACTGTCTTGTCTTCTCTAACTTTGCCAGCGTGCAACTTATGCAGCTGCCACTCCCATCACTAACTCTGCCAAACTGCCTCAGATGCTCTCTGCTTGTCCTCGTTTATCCTCCTGCCTGCTACTGTGGGTGAAGTCAGGAGACTCTGAGCTGTTGTTTTTTTCTTAGTCAGCAGGGGGAGCTGCAGACGTTCCTCAGCAACATACAGCACTGTCCCAGTTTCCTTAACTTAAGGCTGCACGATTCTTGGGCTCCAGCCAGCTCTCAGGAAGCAGTTACATAAGAGCCAACAATTTTCTGTCCTTTTTTTTCCTCCGTTTTCCTGGAATTTTAAACTCTCCACTGATGTGTGACCTTCAGTGGTAATTGGCAAGAAAAGTGCAGTAGAGATGTCTTCCAGGAGACAGTAGCAGTGGTGCACCTCGATCTAGGCAGTGTAGGGTAGACAGGGGGGACATGGGAAAGTTGGGTATTTACTTTGGGCGGTGAGTGTGCACTTTAGCCAACATAGCACCTGTTAATTGCCTCAGTTGCAGCCCAGTTGTACATTATCAGCAAAGCGCTAACAAAACCGTCCTTCTGGCCTTTCCCTGAAGACTTGCTTTCTTTGATTATGAACAGCCAATATCCTTTATGACATCCCAGTGAGGTGAGGTAAAGCAGTGCTCACTGCGTCTGGCTGTTTTGGGATATGGGTTAAGGCTTTTATTTATGTTATTGTAAACAGAGGGATGGTTTGACTACCGGCAGCCTCTCGAGGAAGGTGCAGCATCCTCGGAGGAATATACAGATTTTTCTGTTCAGAGAGATCATACGACCTTAACTGCCTCTGTTTCCACAAATACCCTGAATCTCATTGTGTTTATTTGTCTGGCATTGCCTCTATGGAGATTTCATCACACATTCTGGGAAGCACAAGCGGAACTGATGCTTACAATTATCAAGCCGTTCTGCCAATGCATATTTTTAAACGGCAAAAATATTACAGGCAATTTAACAATTGTTAACGTAGCAAACGAGATCAGGTTACGCATATGACGGTTTCCATGTTCCACCACCCAAAACGGCGGTTACATTTTGAGCTGAATTAGAAGACGTTAGCGATGGATGTTGAATATAGTTCAGTGGCATGAATGATGCATCACCATTTTTCAGTGGAAATCAATGTGTTGACGTAATAGGGGGCTTGATATAGGGAAATTCCTGTCCAGTTGCACAATTAATCAGCATAAACCAGCATGACTGGGTTACAGAAGGAGACATACTGTATGCCCTGTTAGGTTTCATGTTTTCATTTGGTTTCCCACATTCGCTGCCATTTCTGCCGTGAGGTTTTGTGTATGTGTGTGTGTGTGTGTGTGTGTGTGTGTGTGTGTGTGTGTATGTGTGCAAATAGGTGTTTTTATAAGCTTTGTCAGTTGAAGGAGTTAGTTACTTTCTTCAACAACTAGAATTTGAATGCCTTTATGCTCTGTAGGTTGTCATCAAATTTTATTTTATTCTGTTTTATTTCATTTTAAATCAAATGTGATGGATTTGACATAGTGTTGTGCCAGGAAACAGTTAAATCCTTTTATTTATGTTTCATTATTTGGTTGCTAATTAGAGTTTTTTAATTATTATTATTTAATCAATTTTACTTTTCTAAGACTATATTCCTGACCTGCCACAAAATTAAATGTTAATGCATTTATTTATTTTTCTTTTTAACCCCCCTCCCCTTTTTTTTCTGAATTGTTGAACCTATTTTGTTGGTTCCAGTAGTTTAGGAAATGCACTGCAAATTAGTTGTTTTTATAACACATTGCAGCTGTCCATACAAGCCAACATTTACTGTTCAAAGGTTAGTTGTGCTTCCTAATCAAATGGGGGGGTGACATTTGGAGATAAAGCAAAATATTTGTTATTTTTACCACTGTCACATCACTTTGATTTTTATTTTTTGTTTCTTTCCAACAGCAGAAATATGTCAGTAGCTGAACTGTATTCTCCTGTGTGATACCAGCAGGTAGAAAATCTGCTGGATACAAATAATTCTCATGTGGCCTTTTAAAGCCATCAATATGCACACTCAGGTGAATGTACACATTGGTACTCTGATGAGTATGCATATTTTTGCTTTAATTGGCTCCTTTCTTTCTTGTCATGTAGGGGGATAGGCAGCAACACTCTGTAGCAGGAGGTTAACAGTGAACCACAGATTACTAAACACACCACAGTGTAGAATAAGTTAATGCTGCTTATCATCCATGCTGTCCCATTAGGCTAGCTCCATGAAAACTTATAACGCGTGACGCATTGAAATGAAATAATTTCCTATATACTGTAAGCAATTATCACTAAGATCTCTAAGAGCAACATGGTTTTTGTCCTTCTCTCTGCCCCTGGCTCTTTAAGTCACGCACATTTATGATGTGCAGCTGTGCATGTGACTGGCAATCTTGGTGAGCAGTAGAAAGCCAGATACAGATAGATGCATCATTAGACAGCAGCCTTTAGGGACGAGAAGTTTGTTAGGTAGAGTTTTAAGGGAGGCTGCTACTCTTTGAAGGCAGAAGCAACATAACTAATTCAACATCTTCAAACTTTGACTAACATCATCCTTTTATTTCCAATCAGCTGGCACCTCCACCCGAGCCTGAAGTCCCTGCTGAGGTGTGTTTAAGACCCATATTGGCCCGCTGATATGGGTCACTGCTGATCAAAGATCATCTGTCATATTTATATACCAAACTCCACCCCATTACACTTGTCCTCAGTCTTAAACAGCTCTTTATCTAAATAGATAAGAGTCTCAACCCATCCCCATTTTGTATTTCCTCTTTCGAGGGCCCCCTCATGCATATTGCTCCCTCTGTGGAACTTGAATTATGCTACATATTGGCCCTTGTTTGTGCACCGCCTCCCACTTATCCACTCATCCATTCTTCCCTCCCTCCGCCTTTCGTTCATTTTTCCTTCCACCTCTTGGTTTTTGAGCAAAGTCCAATTTCCTGACCTTCTTTCAGTGGGGTGGGGGGGTTGAAGTCATGGGTGAGGTGTTTTTCCATACCAGATTGGTGCTTACGGTGTGTGTCAGCAGCTCACAGCTCCATTATGTAACCTGGACAGAGTTTTTTTTTTTCTTTTTTTTTTCCCTTCATTCTCATGGCTTGTGTTTCTCCCCCTCCAGCTTGGCAGCTTGTCATTCTCTTATGTAAATAATTTGGGCTATTTTGCCACTGTGACTGTAAAGTAATGAGGGAGTCACCACATGCCAAAGACTACAATGCTTGAAATTTATCACACTGGACTGTCAAGAGTGCACATCTGAGTTTTATAAGTTGTCGACAGAAAAATTTTGATGTTTGAAATAAACTATTAAATGAAGGTTTTCTGAATAATTAACTCTTGACCATTTACCCAACTAATTAACTGTAGGTATATGATGTTTTAGAGTGAATATCAGTCCTTCCTTGCACAAAGCCTTGCATGACTTTGACTCGTCCTCACATCTTCCCTCAACCACTTCCCTCTTAACTGCATGATCTAATTTGCACCCAATTTCCTGCATGCTAGTAAAGTAACTAATTTGCACTGTATTAACACCCTATTTTTGTAATTTCTTTTCCAAATTTCTTTTCCGACCTTTTTATTTTTTTATTTTTCTTATTTTATTGCTTTCTGCTAACTCACCTCACCTTTAAGGAGCTTGATCCCAACCAGCCACAGAAGCAACTGGAGGATCAAAGGAGGGTAGGTACTGAGTTTGGTTTGCTGTGATCTGGTCCAGGCCGCCACCCTATTGATGGTTGACAACTGACTGACTGTCGTGATGCCCTCAGTCACATTGCTTCCACCGCATGGCACTCACTCACTCCCCTGCCACTTATACGATATGTAACATGTACGGCACATGAATGGATGAACATTAACTTTGGGTGTTCATGTCTTCTTTGACGGCTTGTGACATGTTTGGCCCAGAGGACCATGCAGGTGACTGCGCAGCACTGATTTACACCAAACCAATATGGGGAAACACTGAATGTCAACATATGTTGAGATGGGAGAGGGCACAGTGTCGCCTTTGAACATCACTGACTAGCAAAAGTCAGGTCAGAGGCCAGAGGGCAAAGGTCAAATAAGAAGATGCTGTGTGTTGTTTTGACAAAGTTCTTCCAAGGAGGATATCTTATTAGGATTAGGTTCAAGGCTACGGCACTCTTATCTTTTCTTTTTTGTGTATTTCTGTTTTTTTGTATTAGATTTTTATTTATACAAAATTTATGTACAATTTATGTTACAAGCTTTTTATTTAATTGCCTTGAGCAGATCTAAAACAAAGGCTTTCAAGTGGAGCAAATGTAATCTTAAGCGAAGGTGGGAGATGATCAGGAATTCTAAAATTCATTTCACAGCAGATTTTTCCAATCTTCATTTATTTACGTGTCCATGTAACATTGTAACTTTTCACAGCCTTACATTGTGGGCTTTTTGTGGCACTTAGAACTGTTATATTGTGAGTGTATTCTTGCATAATTTTCTTGTCTTGTACTGCTACATCAGCACAGTAACACTGGTGTTGGGTTCCAGCTCCTTTTCTGTGACATGGTAACATTAATTGGACTCCATCTCCTAACATCCATTTTCACTGATAGGGCGAAGCTCTGCGGCAGATCTTGGTCAATCGATACTATGGAAACGTCAAACCTGGCCAGAGGAGAGACAGCCTCACAACCTTCAGCAACGGTCCACTCACTTCTGGAGCGCCGGGAAAATCACCTGCAGGTGTGTAACAATACAGTATCTGTGTGTCTGTATGGTTCTGCTCATTAAGATAAGGTGAGGTGATTTTGAAATTATTTACTCTGGGAAACTGGGTCAGTGCTATAACAAGCTCAACACGCAGCACAAACATTTTAATCAAACATTAAAATACTGTAGTTTATAGCTGCCAGCTGCAATATGGCAGTCCAGAACAGATTAGTTATAAAGCAAAACATGAAACCTTTCAGCTTTAGTCACGCCATTCAAACTTTATAGGAACTAAAAAAAAGAAAACTGCTAGCCTAAATTGTTGTATTATATGGTTACACCTGCCAGCAAACAATTTTCACAAAAGGAGTTTTTTAAAGAAAGAAAGAAGAACTAGAAACATTCAAAGATAAATTCTATGTAAGTTAGTCAAAACGCTCACGTATAGTTTTAAACAAAAATCTTTAACATGTATAAGTGGAATGATAATCTTCATGATAATCCATAAATATTATTCATCAGTATAGATTTTAACACTACAGTATACAGTGCACTTAAGAGTATACGGTGTTTCTATGATAGATAAACTCTTTACAATCGTACGTTCATTTACACATGAATAAAATGTCCAAGTTGTGGCTGTAATGAGAGTTTTGCCAGTTATGTAAAGTGGTACTGGGTAAACATTTAGTCAAAAGTTAACATTTTTAAATTATTTTAAATCATTGTATGAATTTCACAGGAGAGTGTTTACGGATTATGTGGAAATTCCTCTCATGTCAGGCAGAATAGTCATAGTGACGGTCATCACTGTAGCAGTAAACACAAGACAGACATCGTCCACCTGGACCATACTCTGTTAATCTACGGCAGTATACATTTTGTGCATATGTGCATAGGGTTCATAATAACCCATTAACAGAAGGCCATACATATGTAAAGAACAGTTGTTATTACAAACTGAAGCGGTCTCTCCATCCAGCCACCTCTCAATCTTTGCTCAGTCGAGACTGACATTCACAAATGTAATAGATTGTTCGTAACTGACATTTATTCATTCCAGTGAGTCGCTCCGTGTCTCTCACACAGCTATGACTCATTGTTCATCTCTAATGCTTTAGAGCGAAGGGAGAAAAAAATGAGATCTTATTCACAGCCATGGCCTTGTACTTCTTTAAGCCCTTGGACCTCGGCTCTGCTACTGAGCATACTGTGGGCCGTGTTGTTGCCAGGCGACCAGAGAGTCAAGCTCCGTCTAGAATGGGATGTGTTGTTGATTCAGTGGCTCGCCCAGCCAGAGATGGCTCTGATGGGTGCTGTTATCTCACCACTGCTTCCCTGGCTGGCTGTGGTAGCCGGCAGCAGCAGCAGCAGTAGGAGTTAAAGTACCTCCGTGGATTACAGACACATCTGATGTTATTTGTGCACTATAGTTCAATGGATAGACAGCTGTAGCTTTCCTGTATACCCTAAAAATCTAGCTTGATAATCAATCTGAATTGCCATTGTTTCACTTCATTCAGTCTGATATTGTGTTCATGTTATCCAATTTCTTGTCGGAAGTCTGGACGTTTTTTTTCCCTCTTTTCTTTTTGTTTGTTTAGTTTGTTTGTTTGTTAGTAATGTATTAGTCTCTGGACGTCATTTTCAGTTGACACTGAAGCTGACGTATAGGTTACTACTGTAGGAGCAGCTAACTTAACGTTTTTCACACTGATCAAAGACATGTTTTGATTTAAGAGTTGTTATTTTTTAAGAGTTGTACAGCTGCATCTATCTCATCCACACTTGTCGCCATTTTTCCTGAATGTAGCTTGCTAGCTATATCGGAAAATGACGTAAAGTGACTTAATCCTGCCCACTAACCTCTGATTGGTTGATTGAGGTATGGGGAGTGAAGCATATGTCTGGAACCAGTCTGACAAGATCTGGTTTGCATCTGCTCTTGCCTTTACAATCTGAATAACCAACACTACTGCTATCAGTGATCAGAGTAACCCACTAGCATTAATCTTCAGTATCCTACTCTTTTTGTTAGCTAAGCCAGCTTAGCATGTTCCTGACATTGAAATACTGTGCTTATGTATTACATTTATTTATTATATTAGTAGGCTATAACTAACAATAACACTACTTTCATATAGTGGCAACACATGTTAAATATGAAAGCATTCACATGCGTAGGTTCTGGATAAAGGCATCCACCAGACTGCATAAAGCCTGCGATGGAAACGGTCAGAATCCTAAATTGCATTCGATACGCATTTAAAAATCAAATATGATAATAGATTATGACTCGTGTTCTATTACGTAAATTGTCTGAAATCTGGATACATCAGTATTGATGTAGATGATAATCATTTTCACCTCTGTGACCGTAGTTGTCAGCTCCGGGGTCGGGGGTCGAGGGGAGCTGAGTTTGGCGGAGGTCCAGTGCCACCTGGACAAAGAAGGGGCTTCTGATCTGGTCATTGACCTCATCATGAACGCTACCAGCGACCGGATCTTCCAGGAGAGCATACTGTTGGCCATTGCACTGTTGGAGGGTGGAAACACAGTCATCCAGGTAAGTGGGGGTTACTGGGTTGAAGAGCGCACGGCACAAACAGTGCGGAGGAGGGTGGGTGTGAAGTGTTAATGAGGTCCAACACTCACACGTCTAGCCTGCAATTAAATGGGACTGCTAAAAGCATTTGCTTCAGAGAGGCATGAGCAGAATCTCAACAAGGAGATGTTATCTCAGCGGCTGAAAGCTGTGTTGTGAAGAATTGAAGTTACTGCTCTGGAGCTGTCAATCAAAAAAAGTGAAGTGGCCGAGGATGACTTCAAAGGGGAAAAGGAAAGATAGTCAGTTGTCAGTGTAGCATCCTGGGCACTTTAAAAGCTATACTTCACAGCTGGGTGCAGAAAGCAGCCTGGCATGTTTGAATTTATTGACATTTTGAGTTGTAAAAAAATAAATAAATAAAATAAGGGAAAGTGAGTTTGTGCCATGGAAGAAGAGGAGAAAGGGAAGTCAGAAAGGAAGAGGAACAGTAGTCTGCTGGGAGAGGTCAAAGCTGTGCAGCCAAACACGTCATTGCCTCCCCACAGCCAGCCAGGGGTTGCCATGGCAACGCTAACTCTTTGCGAACCTCATAGCAAGCAGGTTGAGAGGGAAGAGAGCTGCTGTGTTTGCAACTGCGTTATTTCAGCTTTGCAAGGGGGTGTGTATGCGTGTGTGTGTGTGCTTGTGTGTCGGCATGCATGGACTAGAATACGTTTATGCGTGTATTTATGAAGTGTGTGAGTGCACACTGCTTGTAAGCCGTCTATCAATGTATTCTGGTTTGTGGTTTGTGTATGTGTGCACTTGTGTGTTGTCTTGCACAAACAGGCCTGTTGCATAATAGGCTCCTACAGTATTTGCATGGTGTTTTTCTTTTGGAATCCGATCCGAAACAATCGATTCGATTCAGAATCAATTCTCAATTCAAAACCTGATTCTTGATTAAATAAATAAATTGGGTTCTCTGACTTCACTGAAATGCAATATGAAAAATAAAGTTAAACTAACTGGTCATGATGAAGGTCACTTTCTGACTGAACAGGAAAATACAAAAAAAAGTGTGAGTATGCAGCTTTTTTAATTTAAAAAAGTTAACTGCATTCATTTGGAAGCATCTTACAGTTGTAGTGAAGATGTAATTTACTGACCAACAGCACTGCTTAAAGTTGATGTGTGTGTCACACATGTTGTCTGCGGTAGTGGAGAACAGCCTTCTGCTGCAACGCTTGTACCTGGGAAAGCCATTGTCATCCAAAAAGCTGTACAGGTGCAGGTCTTTTGTAAAGAAATTGTCAACTTAACTTTATGATTCTGAATCAAGCATCGTTTTTTTAGTTGGTAATAGAGAGTAAGAATTGTGATTCTCGTGTGAGTCGATTTTTCCTCCTCCCTTAGTCGTTACCTGATAAGGCCTGACTTCCCAGAGTGAACACAAAGGCACTCACATGAGTTACATAAGGCTGCCTGCCTCTATGCCTGGGTGAATGACGCCCAGAGCCCTGGGCCTCCTGACATTCCAACCAGACTCTTAACTGGGTCATGCTTTGCTGGTGGAAAGAGGGCAGTAAAAGGCACAACCCCTCTGAGGCCTCAGGATAGATCCAGTAGATTTCAGTAGCTCTCTGGTGCTACCTGAGGAAAAGCCACTCCCTACAGCCTCCCTTGGGACAGATCAGCTCATCTGACTTATTGGCTTAGCTGTCACTTCTTGTGCTGATTGACTGTTTTTTAAGGTCAGGACACAATGAAGGTGCTCAGCGTCCACTGCTGAAAGTTGCCTGCGGCATGCATTTGGGACTGGGCGTGGAACTTTGTTTGTTTTGTGCACCCCAGGCCATTGTAAATGTTTGCAAAGTTCTTTGTGTTGTCTGAGTCACAGTTTTGAATGTAAATGTTTAACACATTAGAATATGAGAGAGTACTTAGGTTATTCACAATTATTTTACTGTCTGGGGAACCAGACCACCAAGTTGTTTGCATAAATTACGGAGAGTCTACAGTGAATGTCTGAATTTCTACCTCTGACTCCTACTGTAACAAGGCAGTTTCCTCAAAGTGAACTTTATAAGCAGAGCATTTTATTGGCTTAAACAAGGAGGAGACACAATTATAAAGAAGTTTCTTGTTTCAGAATTTAAGTTAGGTGTTTTTCTCCTTTGGCATGGTGCAGGGACAAGTGAGCTTTGTTGAAAGATCATGCATGGTCCAGAATGAATTTACGACATATCAGCAGATGCACCACATTTCCCTGTCTTACATAACGATGGGTTGCCTGCCCCCTTTTTAGGACAGAAGGGTTCTTGTTGTCTAAATGAAAAGCAGGACAAAAACATGCCCACAGATTTCTCCAAGCAGTCTGTTTGTTTGTTTTTGAGGTAACCCAGGGTGGTAGCCTAGCCAACAAAATTTCTGGGAAAAAGCAAGTATAGGAGAGGGAGATGGAGAGCTGTTGGTTGACTTCAGAATTAATTCATCCAGGGCCCAGAGCTTCTTGCTAGCCGGACTTGATATGGCAGCCCTGAGGGACGGAGTAAGTGTGTTAGTGAATACAAAAAGAAATGGGTCAGGACACAGTTCTACCAGCCTGTTCCTGGCTTTCCCCCGCATGATGTGTAAGAGTAACATACTCAACAGGCCACCACTGCTTCCCTCCCCAGAGATGTTTTTGGGCTGGCCAAAATAATTACTTGACGTCACAAGGTGGAACATCCGGTAAAGAATATTAAAGAGGCTTCAACCCTTCCCGATTTATCCTTTTATTAAATCCTTTTAATTGAATTTGTTGGGGTGTCTGGTCACATCCTTTACAGCCACAAACATGTTGTTCAAAGACTTTCATTTGGCTGTAGTAGCAGACTACAGCTTAAGTTTCGCTCACACATTTACTAGTTTTTCTAAAACGACAACAAATTGCACTTGTTTGGCCATTTGCATGTGAAATGCCCATCATGAAGTATCCAGAACCATTAGAGTCACAGTAATACCTGGGCTGAATATAACTGATGTGAGTTCAAAAACTGGAAATCTCCCCGAGCATGATAATCATTGAGTCATGAGGGCTTGTCTATCCCTACAGATATATGATAACTTTGTTATCATGTATCATAAGGCTTTTTTTGTAATTCCTTATCTTACACTGAAAATAATTCTTTGGTGGTTTGTTTAACGCGTCATAAGTCAAATGCAGGACTGCTTGAAAGAGGACAGCTATCACCATTATATGTCTTCACTTGAAATACATAAAATAACAAAAAATAAGTCATTTGATGACAGTGTTTCAACAGAAGATAATGGCAAATTCTGGCTTTGAAGAAGTCTGGCAATGAATGACACCGTACTTATATGGTGGCGCACACATATATCAAACATCAGTTACTGACCTATATAACTTTCCATAAATAACTTAAGCTTGCATAGATCGTCGTGGACAACATAACATGTTGTTTGACAGGTTGTTGTTCAGTGATAAGAAGCAAATACTGTGACACTACTGGTGTAACTTAAGCAGGCATGTAGCTCACATACTTTATCACAGCATAAAACTGCACTCGTGCATACTCATCTGTAACCCCCATTAGCACACACACACACACACACACACACACACACACACACACACACACACGAACACTCCTGGATATACTTAAAGCTCACGAACACACGAACACTCCTGGATATACTTAAAGGCAAGAAAGCTCATTCCAAAAACAGCCCGTAGAGAGAGTGTGTGTTTGTGTGTGTTATGTAAGGGAAGCCGTGCAGAAGCTCTGCTCCTCCCAGCCCACCATCTACTCAACACTGTCTTCGTGACCTCAGATCGTTAACTGTCACAGGAGCAAACAGGTGCCACCGCTCTTACTCAATAGGCATGTCGTGGCACGCCACTACCCTCAGCCCCCTTCCAAACATGATTTACTCGGTTCAAGTTCACGTTACAGCTACCTCTTGGAAAGCTTTAAAAAGCTTCTGCAAACTGAGTTTCCATGCATCATTGTCATCAATATACTGGCTCTATTCTAACTATAGAGTGGGCAGGGGATTCTCCTTTTAAGACCCAATTTATAGTTTATAGAAGTTCAGTTATTTCAATCCTGCCCTGTGCAGCTTTTAGTCAGATCAGTGCCTTTACATTTTTGTTGTTGTTGTTGAAGTCGCTGGATATATTTTAGACTTTGCTTGGCTTGTTGCCTGTACAGAATCATACACTCGTGTGTATTTCTTTTTCATTTCTACCTCCTATCTGGCAGTCTTGTCATAGCTTCAAAGAGCAGATCTCCGTGGTTACCAGCTGGGCGTGGCAGAGTACACCACCGAAGCCCTCCAATAAGCACAGAGATGGCTTTGTCACTCACCAAGGTGTCAGGCTGCAAAGGCGGGAGACAGATAAAAAGAAAGAGGGAGCTGGTGGTATAAACAGGCCTTACATAACTGGCCCGTGTTGATGCCAGGAGCCGGGGTGGCAGCTGACAGGGAATGGAGAGAAAAGTGGAAGCGCAGAATAATCAGAGAAGGCCCCACTGCGCCACCATGTTGAATCTGTAGAGTTGGAGAGTGAATTATTAGTCGACCTAAACCTGCTGTGCTGAACATGACTGACAGCCGCAGGATCAGCAGGGCTCCCAGGAGGCTTAATGGCTCTGTAGTGGAACACGTAGAGGGCTAAGCCTCAGCTGAGGCTGATTGGCTGACTGACCATTTTCTTTAAAGAATGACTCAGCAGTCAACGGGGAGAAATGGGGGCAACATTTGCTACACATTGTTCAAAAAAGTTGTTGTCTAAACCTGTTTCATTATGCAAGAGAGTGCATATTTGAATTATGTCTTATCACATTATGTGATCTCTTGTCAGCTCTGCAGAAGTGGAATCATATTTTAACAGCATATTTTACAGCTTGGAAAATGTCACTGGACCTGTGCTCTTACTCGCTGACTATTGGCCAAGTATTCATAATTTACTCAATTCAGACGTGGAATCAAAACATGTTGAGTAAATTACCTATAAACCATGCTCTCATGTTTCCTGAATAGGCCAAAAGCTGATTTATTAAATGTATTGTCATGTCAACCATAGAGCTGGCTAACATTTAAATTGTTTTATTTAATTTTGGTACAGATTCTAAACTTTTTTTCAGTACCTTACTTTCAGAAACGTTTTTCTATAAAATCCTTTTTTTTCATGAAATAAAAGAAGTCAAACTTCTAAGACGTTAAATGTTTTCTGAACACAAGCAGCCATGCAATAATGCTGCCTAAACAAAACACAGTCTGAAACTGACAAAATAGTGATTTAAACCTGTGTGAAACTATGTGGTCAAAGTGTAAGTAAAGCAGAGTACCAATCTGAGCAAGCATTTGATGCCAGCTTTTATTATTTGACAGCTTTTGACATTCTTCTGATTGGTACTAAAAAATACAGAGATTTGATACCCAGTTTGGCTGACTCTGCAGACAGAGCAAAGGGCAACGGTTGTTGCATGCTGCTCCTTTTGCCTTAACCATATATGATAGACAAGTGTTTACACAGTTATTATATAATTGAGTTTTTATTGCCATAGTCATGAGATCTATTTAATATGGTAATCTTGTAAAGCTGCTATCCTGGAGCTGTTGTCTCTGTCTGGAGAAGTCGGCCTGCTTGCATAAGTCTTCTGCGGACTCTTAATCAGATCACTATCAATGAATGGCCTTATCTTGTCAACAACATGATGTTAACAGCTTGAAAAACAAGCAAAAAGAAACTTGCATAAAAGGGAGAAGGAAAACAACTCCGATTTGCTTAACGCAGTAAGTGTTCTGCATCCCTTAGGACTTGAGTCAGGTGACTCTGCAGAGATTCTCACTAAATAGGTTTCGATTTTCAAAAATTGCCTATGCAGATAACATCACTTTAGTGCCATGCACTGCACTAGCAGGTTGTTTCCCTGTTTGCATGTCTTTCCCCTCTTTCAGAAGTTTAAAAGAGTTGAGCTAAACCTGGAAAGAATCTTGTGTAACAGGCTTTCAAAACTGCCCCAGAATCTATGTATGTGATAACTCCTGCTTGCATCGATACCCCCCCCCACCTCTCCTCCCACTTTCGGACCCTCCCTCCTCCCTCTCACACCACACGCTCGCTTCGTGCCGTTCTGGCACTGAAAAGTAGGGCAGGGTTTTCCTCTCTCCCTCTCTCCCTCTCTCTCTCTCCACTGCTCGCCCTCTGTGGGCTGATGTAACAGTGTTAGAGCTGAGGCGCTGTGTGCCCTCACTGTAACCACTCAGCTGATTACAGGTCTTATGTAAGGAGGGATTGTCGAGAGGAAAATGGGACAGAACATATGAGCCTGTTGCAGAAAAACCACAGCTCCACGCATACAAGGCTTTCAAACAAGATAGCCCTTTGTGTAGTCCAGCTATAGGCAGAACATTTCCTCCCTCACCTTGACTTCACAAACCTCTTAGTCATGCTGAATCAAACTTTTACTGTTGCATAGTTTAAAATCTCATAAAAGCCGAAATTTGTGGTCTTGTGCAATCACACAGATGTTGTTTTTATTGCAACGCAAGTGAGGCCAATTCTGTGAACATGTTTCTACAGCTGTGTGTGTTTACGTGCATGTGTAAATGTGTTGTGTTGGCACGCCTTTGTTTGAGTGTATGCACGTGCGCACTTGTAAAGTAGATGCATATACAGTAGTGTGTGTCCTCAGCAGGGTGTGTAGCTGTGTCTTTGTGAGTGCATCTGTTTGAGTCTGTCTGACTGTGAGAGGAGGCTTATGTAACTGCTTCTAACAAAACCGCTGGCTCCCAGCACTGTGTAGAAACTATAAGAGGGACAATAACAATGATAAGAGTGATAAGAGGTGGCAGCAGGAAGTTACTAAATAAAACATGTCCTTGGACCTTGAAGACCTTGAAGACTTTCCTCTCCGATCAAGGTGAATTTTGAAAAGAAACTGGTAAGATGTTGGTGTGGTGTGATGTCAACCACCTTGAATCACCATTTTGGCATAACATTGGTGCATAAAAAGAATAAGACAGCAGAAAGTGGTGTGTAAACTCCTCCATCTGGAGCAGCCAACCAGTAACCATTCTTTAAAACACAGAGAAGTGTAAGACACACTTGAATATGGCTGAAAGTGAAGTACATAGTACATGCATTGTCCTCTTCTTTCTTATTTTTCTCCAGCGATCATTCTACCATCGTTTAACGGGGGACAACAAGTCGGAAAAATTCTTCAAGGTGTTTTATGAGCGCATGAAGCTGGCTCAGCAGGAGATTAAAGCCACTGTGACCGTCAATACGAGTGACCTGGGCAGCAAGAAAAAGGATGAGGAGCCACCAGACAAAGACACGCCAGCACGCAAGAAAGGTGAGGGGTCAGGAGTTTAGGTCACCAACAGGAAATGTTAGATTGTATTCTTAAAGGAATCACACATGAGACCATCAAACTGACAAAATAAACCTCTGTTGTCTTCTGTGTACATGGCATTTAGTCTTTCTTAGTTTGAACACCCAGTCTCTAAATGCCATATTTATTAAAATAGAATCTGCCACATCATTTATTTAGTTTATTCATTCTTGTACATTTTCTTGTGCATACTATATTAAGTCATAAAGGCGTATTCTTCTTAAATTAAGATATGATAATAAAACATAATAATATATCCTTGTAAAAAAGACTCATGTAAGTGCATGTAAACGATGATGCGAATCAGTACATGAATATGTGACCAGTCAAATTTAACATTATTTGTAGCTCTGTCTTATCTCCAATGGTCTGTGTTTGACTCACTCTTCTATACCTGTGGTTAGTCAAAGACGTGCCGGTGGTGGCAGTGGTGACCGAGGAGGTGAAGGAGCAGCTAGTGGAGGCCTCCGCTGTCACCAAGAAGGCCTTCACGACCTACCGCCGCGAGGCTGAAGCCGAAGAGCACCAAGCGGCCGCCGATGGCACTCCCGTCCCGACCGCTGATAAGAGCCAGGAGGAAGGCGAGATGAGCGTCATCATCACCATCATGCAGCCGATCTTGCGCCTCATGCAGCTGCTCTGTGAGAACCACAACAGAGATCTGCAGGTCAGCCATTACACCAGTTTGTTGACACTTTGTTTTGCCCGCCGCCCGCCCCTGCCCATGACATTTCCTGACCTGTGTTCTGAATTTCTATCACCACACTCAGTTATACAGAAACGAAACTATGCAGAAAATAGGCACCATTTGCAGAACTTCCTGATGCAGCTGTTTCCATATCTGGTATGTCTTGGTCTGGTTTCACTATGAGGAGTGTGTTGGTGTTTAGTAATGGCTGGCTCCAGCAGCCCAGACAGAAGACTTCCTTCTTGCACCGATTCTGTGTACACCCCAAAGCGGGGCAGGCCTTCATTAAATGATAGTTGGCTGTGTGCTGAATCACTCTGTCTCGTCCATCCCGACCCAGCGTGGGTGCAAGATATTGATTTACTGCTAGCCATGCAGCACAGATGATCAATTCATTGAGGTGTTTCTGTTCCCTCCAAAGACATGAAATAATTGTCTGGGTGCTGTATAGGCTTACATGCTTAAAAGGAAGACAACAGTAGAATGCTTCACAACTTCTCACTTTATACAAAGAAAGAAAATGTTGGAAGAAAATTGTTTTATATTCTCTGTGTAGAATCTTAAAGGTGTTTCTTGTACGAACTGTCCCCTCACACCCTGAGACCATGACCAATCAGCTTGCTTCAACTCTGTTGGACATTTGCGCGACATCAAGCCTGACAGTTTTGGCTTTCTTATTTGTAGTTTAAAGCGAGACATTGTCCTTATGGCAAAGATATATCACACTGCCCAAATCCATGGGATTTCTGAGAAAGAATGATATGCCTAGTTAGTGTATATTTTATCTCCATCCATCTCCAGAACTTCCTGCGCAACCAGAATAACAAGAACAACTATAATCTGGTGTGTGAGACACTTCAGTTCCTGGACTGTATCTGTGGCAGCACCACAGGGGGACTGGGGCTGCTGGGACTCTACATCAATGAGAAGAACGTAGGACTCATCAACCAGACTGTGGAGAGCCTGACTGAGTACTGCCAAGGTCCCTGCCATGAGAACCAGGTGATACGTGTACACACAGAACATGAGTGCGCAAGCTCACACTTCACGTGTACTTTTAACAATATGTTTAGTCTGCAGCTTGTCTGTGTTGTCATTTACCCAACTGTGTAGAGCCTTTTTCACTTGATGTTAAAATTAGGTTTTCTTCGAACACTTAATCAAATTATCCTCCGCTGACGTCAGAGTGACCTTTTCAGTTTAGTAATCATACAGGTGGTTTTTGTGGGTAGTGCTGTAATTAGTCTTGAGCATTTGTCTTTCATGCCCAGCACTCAGCAGCCACACTGAAGCTATGCTTTCGCTCGTCTTTCTTCAACGGCGCCTGTGTTTGTTCTTTGGTATGGGTAAGCATTGCTTGTCTTCTCACATGATGGTGGAATCATCAAGTTCAAGCCACTGTGGGGTCATTTTATGGCAAGTGTGAAACTGCTATGACTAAACAAGCAACTGGCTAAATGCAGCCGCTGTTTGAACTGATTTCAGTTCCCTCAAACAGTGCTAGAAGGAGGACTGCCAGACTAAACAAGGCTCTCTGTTCATATCTACTGAGATGGAAAAGGGAGGGACAAGTGCCAAAATTATTTTTGTTTGTGTCTTGTTTGTGTGGTATTAAATATATTTTTTAAATGGTGTCAGGATACTTGCTCCAAACCATTTGGCTGCCACAAGCCGTTGTTGAGTTTTGGGGTGTGGAACACGTTTGGCAAAATAAACTGTAATTTGTGAGTACAAAGCCAATGCTCATTAAACTTGTCCAATAGTTACGAAATGAGACTTACCTCCTACCTACATGACTGTGCCAAGGTTGGTCAGCTGAAGGGAATTTGATCGATGTGGGTCACCGCAGAAGGAAAAAGACCTGTTTATTAAATATTTAATTGCTTGACAGATAATATTCAAAATCTTGAACGCTGTCTTGGACGGAGGCTGTAAGTCAGCTTGATCAAGGTTGTTGTAAACAAATCAAATGTTGTCAACCGAAAGACACATTTATTTGTACCCCAGTCTTCTTAAAATTTTGCTTGTATATGTATTTTACTTGTGTCCAGAGACCAGTTTGAGAATTTTTTGATGACTGGCCATAAGGCCTTTTTTGAATCATTGGCCTAATCATCTTGATTCCAGTCAACATTTAATAAATATATACAGCACATTGTTTCACTCTCCTCAATTTAGATTTAAACTATTTTGCATTTTAAAATGAAGATTCTGTCTTCTTAAGATTTGTCATGCAGTATTTTAGACTTTGATGACAAATACGTGGCAGAACACCGCTGATTGGTGCTAGTATCTGTGTTCTGACTTAAAGTTATAATCTCGAAGATTTTCATTTTGTTCTCTTTCAAAGCACCCATGGTAATAATCGGTAATTGCAGGTGTGTTTTTGGACCTCACTTCAGGTTCAGTTTCAGTTTCATCGTCTGTAGGCATCAATCTTTTCTTTGTTTGTTCGGCCATAATAACCGTTGACTTGCAACACTAGCAGAGACCGGAATAAACCGCAAGCTGCTTCACACACAGGTGAGCTGAAGAGCGAGTCTGTTGCCTTGTTAAAAGGCTAACTGTGCGCCGCTTGTGATTTTTCCGGGAAAGTCGCTCCAGACACCCGGGTCGTAATACTGCAGGCTTTCATCAGTGGGCCATAGGCTCAGTCACCATTGTGTTGCATCATTCAGCGATACATAGTGACTTAACAGACATTTATTTAACTGAAAATCTTTGAGATTATATCTTTAAGTTTATTAAATGCCATATCAGTTAGTGATTGATCTCTAGATTAATAGATTCTAGTGTTTGTTATCTGATCATAACTGAAAATACTGTACTGCTGTGTTTACAGAGGATGTCAACAAAACTCCAGCAGCATCAGAAAACATTAAATGTTATATTTAATTGTTGTTGAGCGTTAGCCTGTCTACATAGAAGCCTGTTTACATAAAAGTCCTGTCAATCGAGATTCTACCCTTAATAATAATGTTGCTACTGGTTAAACCTGGTAACTCTCCTGTTCCAGTTTATACTTTCATTTACTTTCACTTCATTTGTTCCTCAGAACTGCATTGCCACTCATGAATGCAATGGTATTGACATCATCATCGCTCTCATCCTCAATGACATCAACCCCCTTGGCAAGAAGAGGATGGATCTGGTGCTGGAACTCAAAGTGAGTGATTATTGGTTAGTTTGGTGGTTCTGAAGAGGTAACAACACTGCCAGACACTTTTAGTGTTACATAACAGGTGTGTTAGTCTTTGTTTTGCTGCTTGATGCCATATTTTTCTTATTCCAGTGGAAAACTGTTCTCATGTAGACATTACATCACATTTAGATATTTCTGTTAAAAACACTAGAGCTTTAGATTGCTTAAAATTAGTGAGCGTTTTATGACATAAACATCAGACATGACATTCAAAGGGAGAAATGAATATTGAATTGCAGAGTTACTATACCAATTACATCACTAACAGTAGCTCTAAAAAAAAAAATCATTATGCGCTGCAGCCACAAGTGTGATGACTCACAGTCACACCGCAGGGTTATTAACTACTTGGCTAGCTAAAATTAAAATAGGTCAGTCTTTAGAGATTGTCAAGTCATTACAGGAAATGCCACTGACTGAAAAAAACAGTGTCGACTTAAATCAGCTATGCCAAAATATGTTATTATAACACCTCATCATAAATTGCTCCATCACAATGACACAATGCAAGGTAAGAGTATTTACAGGTGGATTTCCTCTTTAACGGTCCTTGACTTATTGCCTGTGTGCAGTCTGGAATGCTGAACATCAGAGAAAATTAACCTGAGTTGATTCTGTTCGCGCTGTTATCTGTACTCTGTAATCCTTTTGCAGAATAATGCCTCCAAGCTCCTTCTTGCAATTATGGAGAGTCGCCATGACAGCGAGAACGCAGAGAGGATACTGTACAACATGAGGCCTAAAGAGCTGGTGCGTATGACATCATACAAATCATCACACAGTCTTAAGTGGATGTTATCTGACAGTCTGTATTCTTGCAGGTGGAAGTGATCAAAAAGGCCTACATGCAGGGTGAGATCGAGGTGGAGGAGCCCCAGGAGGGTGAGGATGGTGAGGAGGAGCACTCTGCGTCTCCACGCAATGTTGGTCATAATATCTACATCTTGGCACATCAAGTAAGCCACCAACTATCCATAAAATAAGCGAAGAGACAGTCACACCCTGAGCAAATGCTGTAGCACACGCACAGCCACATAATATATTCCATAGCCAATGGATTTTCAATGGCCTCACTGTTACTGTATGTCTGTGTCATTTCCTGTGGCTGCTGTGATACCTGCCATTCTGCACTCATCTCCTCTTTTTCAGCCCTCAGGCCGTGTGCTGCTCAATAGCAAAGAGTCTGTTCAAACCATGATTTAGGTTAACGACAACAATTATACAATTATGCAACACCCACTGTCAATCCACACCCTGCAGCCTTGTGGTTGAATGGACGGAACATCTTGCATTCAAAGGAAGAATAAATAGCACGTGCTGTACCCAGCTGTTAAATATCAGCAATGTTGGCTCAGTAGTGCCGCACATGCTAAGTTAACATGTGTACAATTAAGGCAAGCGTTTTGGAAAACGGCCTTTGTGATGATTATCTGTCATTGATCTGTTTATCATTGATTTGATGGTGTTTGTTGTCGTTTCAGTTAGCTCGTCACAACAAGGAACTGCAGGCTATGCTGAAGCCTGGGGGGACATATGGAGAGGGTGATGAGGCCCTGGAGTTCTACGCCAAACACACAGCTCAGATTGAGGTCAGTTGTTAGGTCCATGTCCGAACTGACTGTGCCGTTTAGGATCTGTTACTGTCATTTTTGTATTTTATTTTTAATTTTAAAGTTTTACTGTGAAATATTCCCACAGTTTCACTGTTGTCTGCCCACTGTCTGACATCTATTATTACATCTGTTAGGATTGCGACATGTTTTGGCGTCGCAGTTGACCTGAGGCACGTGATGGTGTTTTTCTTGGCCTGCTTTTGAGGCTCATCGTGTACCTTGACAGAATGACAAGCACTATTGGCATGTTTGCACGTTTTCCTGTGTGCACTCACCGAGAAGAAGGAATGCTGATTGTTGATAGTGTTCTGAACTTAAGTCGTTGGTTTAGTTTACCAGCCACTTTTGTAAAGACAACACCCATTTTATTTGTATTTCAGAGTGCAGTTTGTGACAGTAATCATTTGAATTAATGAATTATCTATAAACATTTGGCTTTAAAGGGGACGGTACAGGGCCACAGTGACAGAGAGTGTGTGATTGGTGGCTGCTTCTGTGGTTGTGTCCAGATTGTACGGCTGGACCGCACCATGGAGCAGATAGTCTTTCCTGTGCCCAACATCTGTGAGTTCCTCACCCAAGAGTCCAAGCTGCGTGTCTACTACACCACAGAGCGGGATGAGCAAGGCAGCAAGATCAATGACTTCTTCCTGCGCTCTGAGGACCTTTTCAATGAGATGAACTGGCAGAAGAAGCTGCGAGGTACTCAAGAGGCTACTGGTAACGCAAACACAGTTCCCTGTGCGTCTTTCTCCTCAACTCCTTATTTCCAAGTTACTGGTTTACACGTTGTCCTCTTGCATCCCTCCAGGCCCCTGAGGACCCCCCTGAATGGGAAGCAGCCTAAAGCCTCTTTCACACATACACTCCATAAATATTAATTTGGTATGTTGGCATCGTGTGTGAGAAGGAACTGGAGACAAAATTCCCCTGCACGTCACTCACGCAATTCATCAACTCATGACCTTGTAGGGTTTCCCAAACTTTTCCTCCACACGTCTAGTGCGATCAAAAGCCATAACATGCAACACAATAAAGGACAAAAAGACCTCAGCCATCAAAGAAAGTCTGTTTCTGATGTTACAAAGGAGACGTCATTACAAAAAATGATAAAGCATTGTACTTCTTTGAAGGTATTTCTGTGGTGTGTAACATGTTTGCAACACTGAAAGCACCATGGAAAACCAGCTGTGAAAATCACACAGCAACAAGAGCAACCACAGCCACACAGTGATTGGCACTCCACCCCAAATATGACAACAAAAACAAGTCATAGACATGGATGTTAGACATTCAGATAGGTTGAACCCGTAACTTTAAGTTTCAGTTTTGCCAATCGCAAAACTCTCATGTACACTCAGGTTTATCTGCAAAATCAACAGCAGGTTTGGCATCGTCACACTGAGTAAAACAGGCTTAATTCACAAAAAATATGCTTACTTCATATTTAAATGATAATAAAGAAATATCCTGGGCTGCCAGTGCTGCCTGTAGTTGTCAATCTATGTATTGGTCGTCAAAGTATTCAGCTGTGAAGTCACCTTTAAAATCCGTCATTGAACCAGCCTTTGGGAGACCGCTCTCCTTCTTTGGTCTTATTATTTTCCGAATGGCTTCCATTCATGGCGTTGCTGCCATCCGTGGCAAGTAGAAAAAAGCCAAACCTATCTGTAATGGTCATGCATACTATATACTGTACACATACATACTATACATACTATAGGCTCAACACATTTTTTCTATACCATAATAAATTGTAAACAAAGACCACTAACTCACCCTGATAACCGAACCCAGCAATGTTGCAGGTTCCATGTGTCAAAGGGGCTGCACCCTTAAGTCTGAACCCTGGAGGGATGGAAGTGGAGAGAGCATGTAAACCTTGATAAGCAATGTATCAACTTAATTAAATTACAATATTGTAGAAGTTAATTCAAGGCTAAGATGGGATAAGAAAATATGTTCTGTTAAGATGTAAATTGATGTTTTCCAGCCAGGAGAGAGTGATGTCAGCTCTGTGAGTGTGTGGATGATTAACACGATAGTTATGGTCAGTGCGCAAATTGTTGCATATTGCAGTCCCCTTCTTTACTTTGGAATTTACGCATGGTTCCTGTATTCTGTTTGTCCATATATTTTGTAAGATTACTGTGTCCGGTTCCTGTATTTAGTCTGTCTGGAAACAGCAAACAGGCAAAGGCAAAAGAAAATTTTCTGGTAGAATTTATCTCAGGAAGTTAGGATTCATGTCAGGTCAGTCAGGCTTAACTTCATGTCAGAGTATTAACCTTTACACTATTCACCCTTTTTAGTCTCGTGCTACCGCGAACAGTGAATTTCGAGCTAAAACGGTGAACTTGCCAGCGGGAGTGATTGATCGACTGGTGATCAGTTTAGAGGTCACATGAGTGTGGAATGTTTTGTCTAGGGGAAAAAAGCTCCGGATGGAGCGTGAAGCCTGTCCCCAGTCTTTGATTTAGTTCAGTTTTTGGCTTTATTATAAGCAGAAATCGCACCGTAAACAGGGACAGGAAAGACGGCAGAGAAATTGATGTGGCTTGTGATCTTTTGCTGGATTCACACTCAGGATGTTGTGCTTACATGTTGCACCTTAATCAACTGAGTTTGCAGGACGCTCCAAATCTGTGCATCTTAATGGGCTTAATAGGTCGACCTGCTTCATCTACCTACCAGTTTCAGGTCATGCTCAGTCACACAGTCTTTACCTCTGACATGACACAGCCTTACTGGGAGTAGTGGACACAGGACAGCTCCTGAATCAGTAGGTAGGAGATCAGGAGCAGCAAGCCAAGACAAGAGAAGCTGTTCACAAGCAGTCCAGAAAAAATAATGTGTGACATTTTCAAGAGGAATGTCATAAGTCCTCTTCATTTTAAACTAAACATTTGTTTTTCCACTAATCTTAAATACCATAGTCTTAGACCGGAAGACTATTTTGAGTTTCCCTTTCAGCTGTTGACCCCCTGGCTTATTATCTGTCAGCAGCTGCAGGGAAGTGACTGGTTTCGGAGCATGTTGTGGCCTGTCCCATGGTCAGACCTGAGGAAAGATGGGTTGTCTATAACGTGATAACACGTGACAACAACAACAACTTCTTTCCTATCTGAATGAATCAGCACAGCTGGAGACCTTATTGTTCCACTGGTGCTAACCACTCGTCATGAGTATAGTGACTTCTGTTGCTAAAAGTCCCCACCCGCAGTTCTTCTTTTCTAATGAACAGTCAGGCTCAAAATAGCGTTGGCCACGATACTGATCTCCTGACCAAGGTCTGAGTAGGCTGTGCGCGTGTGTGTGTGTGCGCGTGTGTGTGTGGCCAGGTAAAAGTGTATGCATGCAAGTTAATGTATTTTTACTCTCCTAAAATTAGAAAATTGTATAATGTGTGTGAAATGAGCATGACAATTGGTTTTGTGTATTTAAATAGATTTAACTGCCTGATTTCACCCTTCAAAGTGAATCCTTTGTTTACAGATTTGGTGCTTGTTTGATTAACGTGTTTCACCCCAAACTTAATAATGTCTCAAATCACTCAAATGACTCCCCACTCAACTTTGGAGTGATTAAAATTAAAGTCTAGTTGATAAAACATGGCAAAAATGTTCTGTTGCTGTGGAGAAACATGACAGATGTTTGCCACTGAGACTATTTATTTCACGCCAAGCACAAAAGAAAATTAATCAACATGGGATATCTACATTACATAGGAAATCATCCCATCTTTGTCTTAGTTTTGACTACAGTTAATTAGAAATGAAATTAATAGTACAAATTCTATGTGTTTTGCTCCTCCTTGGTGTGAAACACTGATCAGTCACTGTGTATTTTAGCTTTACTGTAAACTAAAGTGTTCTGTGAAATTATTAGTTAATTGTGCTTGGTGTATTGCGCCATTAGTGTTTGGATGCTGCAGTGGTCTCTCTGCAGTACAATGACCTGTGTGTGCTGCAATACCCTGTCCTCCAGCTCAGCCCATCCTGTACTGGTGCTCCAGGAACATGTCATTCTGGAGCAGCATCTCATTCAACTTGGCTGTGCTCATGAACCTGCTTGTGGCCTTCTTCTACCCTCTGGAGGGTGTGCACGGAGGTCAGTCTGCTAAAGTCTTCAATTTTCTCTTTCTTTAGGCCCTTTAATACTTGGAGAACAATGGATACAACAGTTTATTTGGGCCATGGTTGTGATCTCATGTTTGTGTGTATGTGCACTGTGGTTAACACAATGAGCATGACTATTGCAACACAGGAAATTGGGGTGAGTGGCACAAACACTAACTGTTCAGGGAAGGCCACGGGTGGGGCAGGAGGCATATAGTACATATTGTTCTTTACCAGAAACCTGTATGGCAAAGATGAACAAGAAAATAAATTGGGCCATGGCTTATTAAGCTCTTTATTTTTAGGTCTGGAGGGATAGTGTTACACCCTTGCACATTTACACCCTCCAGGTGTAGCTCTTTGTTGCCAGGTAGAAACATCCAGTGGCTTAGTGTGTATAAGAGGAGGTTGCCCTTGACTACCCCAGGCCGAAAGTGGAGTTGATGCCAATATGAACTCTCTCAGAAGTTCTGCTCGGATTAGTCTGAAAGCAGTGTTAAGCTTCTTCCTGATATTTGGAGAGGAAGGGGCATTCTGTTGACCAATTTTTGTAAGTTTCCGAAACCAAAAAAATGACGGGCTCACCCATTTTCCTCAGTAATAGCCAGGTGTTAAAATAGGCAGAGCTCTACCACAGTCACTTTCTCCTCTGCCTATGTCTGAAATGACACAATGAATTTAAAAAAAGAATTGAACTCAACCTATTTAAAAAAAAATCAAATTCTGCATCTGTACCTCTGCTGCATTGATTTTGATCCTTTTTTTTACTGTCTATCTTGAGTCCAACAATGTTGTAGGAGCGCAGTGCTAAATTGGTGGAGTACTCTTTTAAGGACTTGTTGCTCTGACAACAGCTTCAGATCCGCTTTAAGCCAGTTTAAAAAAACATAAAAACCAAAGTAATCATGAACAACACAATCTGAGAACTGATTGAGGAGAACATTTGCTTTCCCACTGGACACATGGTTCCTTGAATACCTCCTGATGTGGCTTGAGCATTCGCATCCCTGCATTTACAATCACACATGTACTTATAACAGTTGGCATGTGATCAGATCACATACTGTAAGATGCATTATTAGTGTTAAGCATGCAAAGGACTTTCCAGAACACTCTGTGCTCTCGTGCCTGTGGTTTGGGTGTAGCCTCACACCTCCCTAACCAAAGTGAGTTTCACCACAAGTGGAGGTGTGACGAGAATGTAATCCCAGCTGAAGATCTGGATCTTGAACTGCGGTACTGTTTCAAAAGACCAAGATGGATTTGTTCTTAATTAGGTTCTGACCTGTTTACTGATACTGTACCTTTTCTGAGCTTGACACTAACACACAACTTAACATGTTATCAGATTTCTAGTCTCATTCTGACGATGGAGAGTAGTTTTCTTCTCCATATGTATCACTTCTGGTAATCAGTTGTGTGTCTGTGGGTGTTTGTGTGTGTACAGACTTGCGTAAATACTGTGTTCTCCCCATAAGGCCAGAAACATAATACCATGCTAGTGACTGTGGAATCTGAGATACCATTGAAAGTGACACCTACGTGATAAGAGACGGATGTACGTACAGCAAAAAGTCAGATGTCAGACTTCTTACTTTATTCTCATGTAGTCCACAACATTGCATCCTTTAATTAATCTGTTAATCTGTGTCAAAGCTGCTGTAGACCATGTCACAGATTCCAACTTAAACTTTCTTAATCCAAGTTTTTTGCCGGTTGCGTTGGTACAGGAGAAGGATACGTCAGTGTCATTATATAAGCATTTAAGAGTGGCCACCTCTGGGAGACAGACTTTCTAATACCCCCCCTCCCCCCCCCCTTCCTTATATCCTCAAAGTCTTTTGGACAATGTTGGAAAACGAGAGTAACATATATTTAAATCCAGCTTTAGTCTGATTTTTAAAACTCTGTTCCATTCACTTCAAAACTGAAACTGCAGATGGTGTCATCCGTTGCTTAGCTTACTGTAACTTGAGTATTTCAGTGTCCCATCCCTCTGTCACTGTCCTGATTGCTGTGTTTGCAAGTGTCAGTCGCTGACAGGAAGTAAACATGGACCCTGAGCCATTTCCTAGCAATAGAATTTAAAATTTTGCGTTCATGTCATGTTAGAGTTATTGCAATAACCACTTTCTGACTTGTGTGAAGATGTCAGCTTTCAGGTTATAATTACGACTGGGAAAAGCTCCAATGTATCCAATTTGGAGCTTGATAATAAGAAGGTGCCTGAAAACCAAACAAATCAGCCAAAGACCATTATCAAAGTAATTTAGACCAAATTAAATGGATTTAGCATTAAAATTTCAATTATATTGTTCCGATATTCACACGACCGACTTCACATACAACCATCTTGAGTTGTCAGATTACCGGAACGCTCGTAAGTCGCAAACATGGAAATCTTCTACCATCCATCCCATATGAATTGTATGCAGCATCAGACTGCGTAACTGAAAATCCTACCCTGAGAATATCTACAGAAAATCAAGGCTATAATAATTTAATGGACTATTGTCTGTGGTCAACTCCGAAATATCAATGATATTTGGATTTTATCATACAGTTTTAAACAGAAAACATTTTTGATAATTTGCCAACCTTGAAGCATTTTAGATGTCAATGTAATCTCAAATATAGTGAAATGATGTATAAATTATGTATAAAGAACATAGAGCTAAACAACTCTCCAACACTGAGTGTAGACAATAGAAAACAAACAGAAACTTGGTTTGAAATAAACTATTTTACCAGGAATAACAAAGACAAAAAACCAGAAGTAATTCAGTCCCTTTGTAGGATCTACATATTTGACCTTGTTCACCACACCATAATAACCCCTGGTCAGTCAGGTCCTGTCATGTGGCCTAAATGTACAGATTTAGGTTGGGAAAATCTGGTCTGGTGTTGGGTCACAAGGTGTGACAGATTACTTTGGAGATAAATATTCATCCAAAGGGGTATGTCTTAAGTGATACCAATTCCTGCACGACCAAACCAAATTAATCAGTGACAGATCTGAGCATGTTTTTACGTGCAGTTTCAGTTTTGTGTTTGTTTTGCTGTCTCTTATTCCTTTCCTTTTTTTCTCAGTTCTCCTTGAGGGCAGTATTTGTGGGGATGTGAAAAGCCACAGCCATTAAGGCCTGCATTGTTCCAGTGCGGAGTAGCAGAGAGAAGACACACATTGTGATTCACATAAACTTTCAATTGTTCGGTCTGGGGTCAAACGGCGAGGTCCCTTTTGTTTGAACTTCCTCACAGCGGTATAGAAGAGACAAAAAAAGATGTTGTTAGCTTAGCTCTAGAATCCCCATGTGGTTTTCGGTGTCAAAGGTCTTCTGAGAGCTTAGCAGTTCAGTCCAGGACATCCCAATCAGTGTAAGATGGGTTAAGAAAAACTGATTTCAAACTGCAGCTTGTTATCAAGTGAAAAGAAAAAAAACTCAGTCACTGCTAAGTTGCTCAATGGTGAATATTTAATGTCTACGAGGATGCATACACACACACACACAGACACACACACACACACACACACACACACACACACACTGTGTCCTGGATTCATATGACCTCAGACATCTCTTGTTAATATTCAAACTAACTGCTTGTAAACTGTAAACTGAATAAACTACTCCAGTGAACTTCATTTGGGCATAACAAGCATTTTTAAGTTTGACACTGAGACACACTTCTATAGCTTTAAAGGTATGCTTAATTTGCAGATTGTACAGGCAACTTAAATGCCATAAAATCCCCTTTTTGTATCAGCTGCACACCTTATTCATATGTTTGTCAGTGGATGTTTCCTCTAGGCGGTTTGTTTGAAGAGAAACTGTGGTTAGGAACTTTCCCAGTAGTGGCAAGATGTGCTGAAGTCCTAGAAAAAAGCACCTTCAATAACTCCAGGCTATACAACTTCTGTAGGTTTCAAATCAGGTACGTGTTTGTATGGGGTCAGGTAAGCCTTGACCAGTAGTAGTCAAAGTGCCAAAGCCCTCCACTCTGTCACAGGCACTGCTTGAATGTGACCATGCAAGTAGAGGTAAACACTAGAGCTATAGCTCAGGCACTTGCCAACAATGAGAGAAACTTATGTATATGTATATAAATATGTAGAATAAAATCTCAATTTTCATCATGTAGCAAGCATCCAGCTTTATGTAGAATTTACTTTGACGCGTAAGTGGTTTAGTGTAAAGGTCAGTCTCTCTGTCTTCTTATAGCTGTAGAGTAAGTCAGAGAGATGAATGGTCTTAGACTGTAGGCGTGTGACGTACAAACTGCTGTGTCTGGGTTGGCTGCCAAGTCCAAGCGCCCAGGCGGCCTGTTACGATGCAGTACCCAGGACCATCCCTGATGAATTTAACTTGAGCCAAGTGTATTTTTAGCCAAACGGGGGTTATGTAACAAGTAACTGTCATGTGATCTGTACACAGAGAGGCGCGAAGAAGGAGGCCTCAGAAGGGAGGGGATGGAGGGAGACGTTCAGAGCGATGTTCTTGGTGCCTCAGTGAAAAGAGAGCCTGACTGACCTCCTTTCCAACTTAATAAATGCATTTGTGTGTTAACACAGACGAGTTAGATTAACATTAACAATGTGATGTAGCCTTTCCTCTACATGCTGGTCAGGACTTGGCACTGAGCTGGTGCCTGGTGAGCTCATGATAATTCTTTGCTGACCTGCAATGATTGATGTGGAGTACATAACTGTTGTGTAAAAACCAACACACACACGCACCCACACACACTCTCACTCATACAGGCAAGAGCTCTGCTTATAATATATTCCAAAACTATTCACACATTAAACCGCTGGGATATCTTTGTCCCGGTAACACATCAGAAAAACTTCATTCACAAATGGTAGATAAGTCCCCTGCCATCCATCTTGGTCATTTTACTTCATGGTGACATGTAACACAAATGTCTTGTTAAAAGTTGTATTTTTGTAGTTTGTGGTGACCTCCAAACGTAGAGAAACCTGAGAACTAAAAAACAAATCTTCTCCCTTCTCTGAAACATCATTCTTGTCATGGCACGAATGTTGTACAAAATTTCCGAAGCGTATTTGTAAATGAGTAAATATGAAAGAAGGCCTTACTGAAAATGCATGCTCAGCATACTTTCCTGCAGCTTTAACACTGTGTATACGTGCTGTCATGATTCTTTCTGGATATGCAAAGAAGACGAATTGGAGTGAAGGTGTTGAGATTTATAGTTTTCATTTTTGTTTTACATTTTCAGATAGAAAAAGGAACTTTTTTGCAGTTTTTAAGTAGGATTTTTTTTTCCTACCGTTGTGCAGTTGCAGAGGAGGGGCATGTCTCACCCCTGAGTAACTGAATTAGCCTCTTGTTGACATGGCAAAAAGAGAACAATACACTTTTTTTTTTCTTAAAATAGTGGCTACATCATTAAATATTGCATGGAAAGGCTCACACCTCTCCCTAATGTGATGTCCTTCATCCTTAGGTACCCTGGAGCCCCATCTGTCTGCCCTGCTGTGGATGGCCATGCTGGTTTCTCTGGCTATAGTCATCATCTTGCCTCAGCCTCACGGCATCCGGGCGCTCATTGCCTCCACAATCCTGCGCCTGATCTTCTCTGTAGGCCTGGAGCCCACATTGCTCCTGCTGGGGGGTTTCAATGTAAGTGTGCATCAGTATGTTCAGAAACGCTTTTGTTCAGAACTCATGTGCAGCGTCACATTTAGATACGCTTTATTGCCCAGTAGATGGTTGACTGGAATTTGCCTTGGCAAAAGGCGCAGTCACATGCCAAACATTAACTAAACATTAAAGTTATTGATACATGACTTACATGTACACAGTGCAGGAGCACAGTGACTCCCCGTTGTGTAGTGCAACATCAAGCATTCAACCAGATTTCACATTCAAGTGGACATGTAGACACACTGGTTTAACAGTTGAGTTAGCATTACAGCTGCTGATAGAAATGTCACTCATAGCTGTTAGGTGTTGATGCATGAGCCAGAGAGATTCCACACCACTCTGGTGGTCAACCACATCCACTTTATTTTTAGTGGTCTGAACAATAAGCATGAAAATCTATCCAAAGATACTGAAACTGCTTTATAAGCCTCCCCTTCTCAGTTTGAACGTTCTGTGCACTATCATGACAGGGCTGCTGCCTCTACATGTTGTCTCTGTGGTGTCCTTTGTTCTCCAGTTATGTAATAAGGTCATCTTTCTGATGAGCTTTGTTGGGAACCGTGGAACCTTCACACGTGGCTACTTAGCCATGATCATGGATGTGGAGTTCCTGTACCACCTGCTCTACCTGATTATCTGCAGCCTGGGGGTCTTCGTCCATGTCTTCTTTTACAGCCTGCTAGTATGTCAACACACACTAAACGTATCATCTTAACCATATACACACATTTGCACACACGGACACAGACACCCTAGATAGTGGTATGCTAACAACAATGTCCAACTTGTCCTGAACAGAATTAAAGACAGCATAGTGTACATTTCATTGTTAATTTGCACTGTAACACCTAGAAACATTAGATAAAAATGGGATTTAGATGCCATTTGGTCATAGTTGCACATATTATCTACCAACATCATTTAGAGATGTTGGCAAGCAGATTTAAATAAAGGCAATTATCCAAACAAAAAATGTGTCCTTTGTCCACAGTGGCCTTTATTAGTCCACATGCTCACATTTACACACTCACCTCTCTCATTTTCTTGCACATTTTCCACACACATACTGTTCACACATCTCTGAATCCTTCCTCTTTCCAGCTCTTTGATCTGGTTTACCGAGAGGAGACCTTGCTGAACGTAATAAAGAGTGTGACCCGCAATGGCCGCTCCATTGTTCTGACAGCCGTGCTGGCTCTTATCCTCGTCTACCTCTTCTCCATTGTGGGCTATATCTTTTTCAAAGACGATTTCATTTTGGCTGTCGACAGGATACCCAACAAAACACTAGGTATGTTGAAATACACATTTCTTCCCATTCTCTTACCGGGACACATAAATTAGTTGCCTTCCCTGACCCAGACAGTCAAGAGGCTGAAACTTGGAATGTTTTTCTGCAGCACACACACGCACACTGGATGTCTGTGAGAATGCATGTAGTCAAAGTGAAGCTAAGAATATAAAAAGTATGTGTCCAATTTCATGTATCATGTTTCATGCATTTACTTTTATGACTATGCTTACCTTGCTTTAACATCAGCAATATGTGCATATAAAGGATGTCACCATTTAATAATGCATTGTGAAAAAAATTTTACAAATTGTAAATACAAATTGTACAGTTGTGTAATGTCTTGTGTTCCCAATTGATTAGAGCATGGAGCCAGTATGGTGGGAGAGTTCTTCTCTGGTGGAGTGTGCCAGAAGGAAAATGGGGAGAACTGTTCAGCAGAGGCCGTGATGGATGGTAGGTTGACACAAGTGAAAGCGGGCGACGGGGTCGAAGGGTTCTTTTAAGTTTGAATCCACGTGTTTGTGCACGCATGTCTCTCAAGAGGTTCCCAAGTGTTTGTGCGACCGTGTGCTTATGTCTGTCTGTCTGTGTAAGTGCAAGCTTGTATGTGTGAGTATGCAAAGGTCTTTATGTCCTCGCAGACTGCCGGGTGGTCATGGGATTAAACCTGGTTGGGTCAACTGGGGGCTTTCAGGGAGCTGGGTGAAACACTGGGGGTTTAGACTCCTTGTGTGTCTTGGGACAGAGCCTAAGACCTGATGTAGGGGCCCAGGGGTGAAAGGTCAGGGATTAATTACCATCAGGTACAAGCAGGTCGATGGGTCCACTCACTGATGGCGCAGAGAGCTTCTCACTGCAAATGACGAGTTCTTGCAAACCTACTGACCTTGATGGGAAAAACCTCCAATCAAAGATGAACATGTGTGCCACCTTGAAATTGATCAGCCAACCATGTCCAATCCTCAAACTGCCTGGGGCCTAACCTTGTCTAGGCTTCCCTATCCATCACCCCTAGGCTGGCTAATGATGGGAGTCCGCTGACTTGTTTTTGTGTGGATAGTTGAGAAAATTCCCAGTCTTGTTATGCCCTCACAGACCCATGATGGGGCAGATTCAAAAAAACAATAATAGAGTATGTATGTGAGTATGAAATGAGAGTTCAAATGCATATATAGTGTTGGTTGAATATTGGATCTAAGGTTTTCTATTTTTAGTGTAGCAGTTATCTTCGTGGCATCTCTTCTTTATGGAATTAGGTTTAAAGGCCTCGTTCACTGGTAGTAGCAATGCAGCTGACAGGCGAAGCTTTGAATTCAGCCTTTACAAGAAATGACTTTCTGACAGTATTGGTGTGTCTCCACAGCTTCCCTCGCCATACAGCCGTCAGCGGTGGTGATAGAGGACAAGGAGCGAACGTGTGACTCACTGCTCATGTGCATTGTCACTGTATTGAGTCACGGCCTCAGAAGTGGAGGAGGTGTTGGGGACGTCCTGCGGAAGCCATCCAAAGAGGTACAAAGCACCGGAACACAACAAGAAACAAGAAATCACACCCAAGTCGAGCTTAGATTGAGAGTGTGAAAAAAACACATCATTAAATTTCCAAAGTGCCACATTTTTTCCACTTTTGGCGTTAAAATTGTAGTCTACAATTTATAAGATTATAGTAAACCTGGACATCTTACCACTCTGTTAACAAATGCACTACACATCAAACAAGCTTGCACAATCCCTTACCACACACACAACTATTAAATTAAGTTGAATTAAATTAAAGTGGATGAAAGAAACTAATATGAGATCTTAAAGGGGCATTTATCATTGCTCAATGAGGCTGTGATTTTATTTAATTAACTCAAAAAGAACATTACATATTTGACCCAATAAGCAAAAAATCAAATGGCTGGCTAATTCCATGTCAAAAGGACGAGATGGCTTGTAAGAAGCGCAGTGAAAGTTACAGTATCTCTAAAGAATTGAATATGTGAATTCTCTGTACTGTTTTCAGTTGTGCCAGGTTGCATTTCACACGCAAGGATGGCACAACAACTGGATAGTACCATGTATGGAAAGAGGGCACTATGAGCCACTCCAATGTGTGAAAGCAGTAAAATTAGACATACATACAAACATATTTACAACATGGATTTTTGCTCCTCTAGTTTTAGATAAATCTTCATACATATCAGTTTTCAAAATTAATAACGGATCATTGTCTATATACATGAAAGATGAGCTTGTTAACCATCTTAATCTTAAATAAATATTGTTTAACTTAATATTTATTTAGTGGATGTCCCTCTGCTCACCTAAAATGACATCAACATCTAAATCTACCTCTTTATGTAATGCCAGTTGGTGAATTTAGTTAACAACCAGCCTTGTTAGCATATGTGCAAGAGTTTGTGACCATCAGAGAACACAAACTTGTAAACCTATGTTTGTCAATAACTGATTGATAGTTTAATAGGGTGGAGATTCAAGCTCTCTGCAACAATATTACCACCGTGACAGTTACATTCCCAGTGTGACACCAGCGGATATTGCTTGTTCTTGTAAGTTTTCTTCTGTTTGGCTTCAACAGGAGCCCCTTTTCGCAGCCAGGGTGATCTACGACCTGCTCTTCTTCTTCATGGTCATCATTATTGTCCTCAACCTCATCTTTGGTGTTATCATCGATACATTTGCTGACCTGAGGAGTGAGAAGCAGAAAAAAGAGGAAATCCTGAAGACAACATGTTTTATTTGCGGTGAGGCATTTTCAGTGTTGTCCTGCATGGTGATACAGCGGAAGCCACTTATAGTGATCACGGTTACAGTGATCAACCGCTTGTATGGATCTGGAAAACATTTTTAAAACTACGGTAATTCTATTTTTTTTACTTTACTCCCATGATACTTTGCCTCACGATATCCCGTCTGCTTCCAGCTGGCTACCTGAGGCTGGTGCGGCATGCACATTGAAATGATGACGGGAAAAAGAAAGTCATTTTCTCTCAATGAAAAACATAGTCTCTGCGAAGCTTATGACAAACTGCCAAAAACGAGCCAACGAGATACAGCAGCGAAACTTGGTGTTCCTCGGGCTACCTTGTGTAGTCTACTCAAACATCGAGAAACAGTCACAAACAGGCTGCTAGTGATAAAGACAGAAAACAAATGTGCACGGGTGTTACCTTTCCAGCTTCGGTCCTCCGAGCCGTAGTTGGGAGACCTCTGGTTTCTTCATTAATTCAATTGGCTATAGCCTGGCTCGTCAGTTAGCTGGTAATTAGCCTCTGCAGTCCGGGCAAACTCTGCTTTGAAGAGAGTCGGGAGACATTGTGGTAACGTTGCATAAAACAGGTGCTTTATTCCATGGCCCTTTTTATAACCGCTTTACTTGAACCTGAGCTTATCTGGACACCTTCTGCTGACTACTGTAACTTAACAACCCATGGAAGCATGCGCTTCACAGTGTCTGCCGCACATACAGGTACTTTTTCTACACACACACACACACAAGAGACTCACCTCCCACAACAAACGTGCCAGACTACGTCACATGCATACGTCACCCACAAGGTCACCTTCATCCGCTTATAGTGATCAATTTGAGCCGGACAGACGTGATCACTATAAGCGGTTTCCACTGTATTATAAAATGAGTTGAAAACACATTTTTGTAAGACTGTTTAATTGCTGCTTTGTCACTTTTTTTTTTTACCATTAAAGCCATTCTGTTTACTCAGCAGTTAAGCTATGGTATGGTTCGTCAACTTTAGGTGATTTATGTGACTCGTGACATTTGACACACCTTTTCCTGTCCTTTTCCCATCATTGCTGTATAGTAGTTGTACTCCCTTCTTAGAATTTAGCGGAAATGCCTTGCAGTTCCATTTGAGTCGAAGCTGTAAACGATACTTGACACAGTGCTCTATACGCATTAGTCGCGCAGTACAATCAGCAGGTGTGAACGTGGAAGTTTGCAGATGATGACAAAATCAAGAGAAATCAACTGAGTGGTCTGCTCTGAGCCTACTCCTGTATGAGCGTGCCACTGCTGTGTTGCTGCTTCGCATCAGGGCTCTGTGCAAAATGGGGGCTGTTTTTCTGGGTAGTATAAACAACGAAACGCCTCCTCTTCCCAGAATGAATCGTTAGTCATGGCAGGTGCTGCTGTGGAGGAGTGTTTCTTCCTGTTGCCATATGGGGCTTGACCATGTTAGACTGTACACTCACTCACACACTGGCCTCATCCATCACTAAACAGTCACTTATGGCATTACATCTGAACAATCATTGGTCAGTTCTGGTCATTCTTACTGCTTTGTGTTGGGCAACACTATTAAGGGTTATTCCTCTTTTGCAAATGCAATGCACGAATGTATATGGATTACAGGGACTTCGTGTGACAAACAAGTGAACATTTTTAGGAAATCTCACCTCTGACGTTTTGTCTGCCCATTCCCTTGTGACCCCATTTCCTCTTGTTTTTTCAGTCATCCTCATTTAGGTCACAAGAATGATTACGTCATGTTGCTACACAAAATGTATTTCTTCACTCTTCCTAAGAAATGAGAGCACTGTGTTTATTCGGGGTGTGTGTGGTTGTCTGTGTGTGTGTTTCTGTATGTGGGGTTGTATCCTTTCATTTTTAGGTTTGGAGAGAGACAAGTTTGACAATAAGACAGTTACCTTCGAAGAACACATCAAAGTTGAGCACAACATGTGGCACTACTTGTTCTTCATCGTCCTGGTGAAGGTCAAGGATTCGACAGAGTACACTGGCCCAGAGAGCTATGTGGCCGAAATGATCAGGGTAAGGATGCTGTCACACACATGCATTTTGCCTTTTAACTGTTCAAAAGTACAATCAACATACCAACCAAACCTGAAAATCTACACCGCAGGGCCTATTATCGGTAAACTGAGAGAAAAAAAAATACCTCAATTCTTCAAGCTCCCCTCCTTTCAAAAGCTCTGCCCCACCTTATTTGCTGCTGCAGGTAGCAATCCATGTGCCTCAGAGACTACACATGCAGAAGTACCGTGCAAACTATATCAGCTACAGTTGTGGTCTCTACTGAGGTTAACCTTCACTCCTAAACAACACTGCAGGCGCTGTGACTCTATATCAGGTCTATATGGGTTTGGACTGAGTTGATTACTGCAGCCTTTTTGTTTCTCTGCAGCGGTGATGGGCAGTATTTTTCTTTTTACCTCATCTGCCCCAGATTACCAGGACTGCATTATGTAATCCCTGCCTCTGTGACCTTGAATCCGTCCAAAGTATTATCACATCAGTCAGCTTTGTGAATGGAGAATTAACTTTAAGACAGAGTCTGCCATTGGCATAAAATGTGTTAATTCCCCCAAAGCAGCCATGCCTTGCTAAACACACACACACACACACTCAAACACACACACAAACTCACCCTGCATATCACTTCATGATAGGCAGACCTGGACGTAGCCTCATGATTTTTATTAAGCAGCAGTGGGAGAATATCTCCCTTTTTTTTTTTTAAAAAGTTAATAATTTATTGAACGCAAAACATTCATAATTATTTGTTGTCTTATATTTCACATTTTTTATTATATTATGATATACAGTATATTGTGATATGTGATTACACTTTTTTTTTCCATGTTGAATTCATAAACATTACTTCAGACAGTGAAACTGATAAAAAAAAAAAATCTTAATGAAGTCAAAAAGTGATGTGAGGTCGAGCAAAGATACCATTATCAAAAAAAATGTTGAAATCTCAACTAGTAAGTATTTGTGTTTGGCATTGCAAATATGAAACAAGAGAACACATCAGATGCACGCGCGCGCGTCCAATCTGGCTTTTTCTGTCACAGTTGATTCAACCAGACAAACGTTTAGAAAAATAAAAACCAAGAAAGAAAATTGATTGTTGGATTCTTTTGATTGTTGCATCATACTCGTAGCCTGTGAGCAATTAGAAAGCATTTTTAACTGCCACAGGAAAGCCCCTTCTTCTGAAGTGGTTGCTTCCCTGACGCACTTGTACTGCTGTTGGTTTCTGACACAGTTTCTCATTAGATGCCATTTAGCCCACTTCGCTGCCTTTTGCCTTGATCTGCTACACTGAGTCTTGTGAGGAACCACCTGATTTGGGATTAACCCCATCCTCTCTCCCATTAACCCTTCACCCCGCTGTGCCAAAATTTGTTTGTCAAGGGTACGTTCTGACCAGAAGGTTGAAGGGGCAGGCTGAACAGAGAAGGCACACATGATGCGAAAGACCCCAATGACCCATCAGCTGAGCCAGTCGTCCTTAACATTAACTCTCAGCTTCACATGCAAGTGTTTGATGCAGCGCCTCCAGGTCTTTTTGCCTAAGTTGTCTACAAAGATTGCAGTGTTCACAATGCTTCACTTATTTAACACATTTATTACATAATTCATGGAGATTATGCTACGTCCTTAAATTGAGTCATGTTACACGCAAGGATTACGTACAATGTTTTGTTAGTTGATATTTTTTTAAGATTATTTTGGGTTTTATTTGTTAGTGATAGTAGAGATACAGTCAGGACATGTGACAGTTATTTATTTTATTTTTAAAAATTCTAAACCACAAAGTGCATATAAATACACATGTCACACATATATAGTGTATAATTCAACTTAAGATTCATTAGGTGTGCAAACTTAGCAAAAATTGTCCCAGTTTTCTTTGTACCATGAAAATATACAGTAGTGCTGGTACAGGGGAAAAAATCGCACATGCCTGACACATATTTCTAATCTAATTAAGCAGTCTGTGACTAACTTCATTCACACAGTTGTTGTGTTAGCAGGCCACTTTCTCCATACTCACATTTGAAGTGTATGTACTGTGTTATATGCTATGGTTATATAGCCCTAGCTTTTGTTTGTTGTATTTTACTTATTTGACTTATATGTATATATATTTACATGTCATTTGACCCAGACCATTTGTAGCATAGTGGTTAGTAGTGATTATAAAACCATACAAAGGTTCACAATACATAATAAATGTATAAATCAAAAAAACAAACTGCAAAAATAAGTTTGGGAGAATGAATTACTACCAATAGTATTAATAAGAAAAACTGTGTTCAAATGAATTATTGGTTATAATTCACTTTTTTGCTGTTAGATCTTGATGCTGTATTTTATGCAATCTGTTACAGATTTATCACTCAGTATTTACTTATGATTTGGATCAGAAACATGATTTGGAGGCCCAATTTCTTCAATCTGTACTTCCTCTCTCCCACCGTGTTTCAATTTGTTTGATGCTGCAGTAATGTGGAAGAAGCAACAGGACAGAAGGGGGTGTAGAAATCAGACTACTCTGACAATGACTGGGACTGACGTCAATGGTGGAGGGCTCTGAGTGAAGTGTCACATCTAAGGTGTAAAAAGATGATGCCTGGCTCACACTCATTGCCCTCATTCTTATTGCGTTTAGCACTGTGGGATGCCCCAGCTCTATGAGCTGATTTGAAACATCCGTAGCCACAAGTATTCAAAACGGTTATTTCTGAGCATAGCAAAATATGCTTAAACCTTATCTGTCTGTGTCTGTTTGGCTGTGTGATATTTGTTTGGCATTTATTTGCATATTTGTTGACTGAGTGGGCTGTCAGCTCGTCAGGTGGCTTGTGGCATGACTGTGACGTTTTCTGTTGCTGTTTTAACCACACAGCATCCTGTTTCTCTGTCATGGCCGTGCGGTTTTAATAATGAAAAATGTACTTCCGTCATTTCCATTGAACCAGCATGATGTAGAGTCTTAAGTCGTGGCTGCACTTCTGAGTTTACTGGAAGTGCTTTCATTTGTAAACAATGGGGATGGAAAGAGGGCCGGGCTGCTGGTGACAAAGTCGTCAAACAAAAACACACATGTGCATTTGGTCGGCAGGCAGAATCCAAAATGGGGAAATGACCTCTGTCATGTTTAGTTCATATTTTTTTGACAGGATATGAGCAGAACAGAGTGTGGGAAATGCTGGTGACAGAAAAATGGGGGGTGGGGGGTGGGGGGTGGGGGTGGGGGGGAGTGGGGCAGGTGAACTAGGTAAACACAGCCTCTGCCTCTTTGCATTCCGGAAGTGGAACTTGTTCACAGCAGTCGTCTCCTCCTTTCAGAATGAGTGTGTGTTGCTCATTATCTTAGTGTTGTGTGATTCCCCTCGGGCTGCCGTCTGACCCAGGATTGGTTTGTGGTTCGGACGGCCACCTCACTCGCCCCTACGTCTCCAAATCAACCACTGAAACCCAGGGACTTTTCCAGACCAGCGCTTAAGCACTGCGATTTTCTAGCCAGTGACCTCAGCGGCTACGCAGCATCCTCCCTTTTCATTCATGCTGCATTAGAACTGATGGTTATGCTGATTGAGGGCACATGACATTGACGTGGCTGTGTGGGATGCATGTTTACGATGAGAAGAATTCAACATAAATGTTTCCCCATGACACTGGCGTATTTGGAAGTAGGTTCAGACAGTGCACAATAACAATGTCATGTGGTGGTCAAGTGCCGGAGGAGATAAAAGCGTGAAAGAATGCAACCGAGTGTCAGCCTTGTTTGAATGCAACAACCCCTGAGGTAGTTGCTGGCTTTCATATCTCTGCATTAACATTACAATAAAACATATATTTTTCCATATCATAATACGTACTACTTAACACTTGCTTTGTTAATTCTGTTAATCTGTACAAGTTTTATTTTCAAATATTTAAAAAAAAATGCTATTACTTTTTCTTAAAGTTATAATCCTTAAGATTTCAGTCCTGGTTGATCTGTGGTTATGGTGGTATCAGCAAGTGCGGTTTAATACTACAGGTCCCAGAATTTTGGGGGCAGCAAACACTCATTGCGCAGCTTTTTGATAAACGATCGCGCTAACCTGTGAAAAATATGTCACATTTCCTATGACTGCGTCACAATAAAAGCCACCCTGTGTTTCACCAGGAGATTGTTTTTAATGTGAAGGAGCTGCAGTGAGAAATTTGCGTTAGCATTAACTTCTTCTCTTCTGTCGTACATGTGAAAGAAATTTGAATCCAGTGCAGGAATGGCGGACTCCGCCACGAACAATGAAAACTGTTATATAGAGGCGTAATTACAGAATGTAAATACACTGAATGGCTATTGCTTAAAAAAGGTCAACCATATACAGTATCAAAAACCAGGTATGATTTTGTGAAAATCTTAAGGATTATAACTTTAACAGATTGTTTTGTTGTTTTTGTTTCATTATTTTATCATACATAAAACACATAAAACACTATCAAATCTTTTTGAATAATCCCACACCTCCCACTATTTAAAACTGTCTTTTTGTTCTTTACTGATATTGCTGGCACATCAACCACATTTAAACAACCTGTGCCCACTGTATGCCAAACTTCAACGCCTCCACCTTCAGTCAGAATAGTGTCAAAAATGGGTTCAAACAATCAAATAATGTATCAAAGAATCTGCTCTTGAAATATATTTTCACCGACATATTTGTGCATTAAGAGCTTTCACTGGCAGTTAATAGCTCCTTTAATTCTGACATTGCAACAGTGACTTCACAGTTATGAAAGAACTGTTAAAATCAACACATTTAACCTTGACATTTGTGACACCAGTGTGCCAGTAGTACGTGTCAAAGATCTCATTCATGCCAGGAGATGCTGTACTCTAACTTCTTCTCAGTAGAAGCCACTGCTACAGCTAATATTTCAAACGTCTACTCTTAAGTTAAACAAATTTTAACCCTCCACCACACACTTTAAAAAACCTCACAACACACATAACTGCAGCAACTCCTACTAAAAAACTCACACCAGCTCAGTTCCAGCTACTGGGACTAGTGAACTTGATTTCAGCGCCTGGTGCAAACAGCTTATTACAGCTCCTCTGTGGCTCACAGGAGCATTCAAGAGCTGCTTGTTTATCTCAGCGCTGCATGTGAGGCGATGCGCATATCATGAAGAGGAAGTTTGTTTCTCCGTCTCAGTTTACAGATTTTTGTAAGTTTGCCAGTTTTGTCGCGTGCAGACAGAAACATGTCACCGTTAAGTGAACTGCCTTATACGAGTGATTTCAAGAATGCCCTCATATCCCATGTGATTCTAATATGGAAAGTCCCTCATGATTAATTTGATTCTGTTTTTAGAGTAGGCTTCAAATCACTGCACACAGCCAAGGAGGCAAAACAGGGCCTACAGTGAAAACACATAGGGCCTGGCAGTTGTACACACTTGATGCCATTCGTGTTGTAACGTGTGAAGCTTTTTCAGCTGCACTGAAAGATAAAGATTTGACCAGCTTATTTGAGGAATTAAATTTAGAATGAACTTCTTAGAAAACTTGCCAAACTTACAGCACATTTAAGAAAGTACCATAAAGACGGTGATACATCAGTTTCATTATGTGTCGGTGAACTGGTCATAAACATTCACATTTCTGTTTACCAGGAGCACAACTTAGACTGGTTCCCACGGATGCGAGCCATGTCTTTGGTCAGCAGCGATGCAGACGGGGAGCAGAATGAGATCAGAAACCTGCAGGAGAAGCTGGAATCCACCATGAAACTGGTGTCCAACCTATCAGGCCAGCTGACCGAGCTCAAAGAACAGGTTGGTTAGACTAAAGTGAAACAATGACAGAGACAAAGACTTTGTCTTTGACGTCTCTGACGTCATCATGGGGAAAACATGAAGAGTGAAAGACAAGATTTTCTGAAGATGTGGACAGCAGACGTTGCTCGAGGTCTGTTTGTTTGCCGCTCGTTGCCCTTTAGATTTAGAGCTTACTAAATGCAAAAGGTGATGAGTCATAGTTCACAACACAGCTCATGAGGCTCTCAGCCTGGTTTTATTTGCATCATTGAGCAAGGATCCATCTTTAGTTTCTATGGATTTCATTATTGACCTGTTTTTATTTGTTATCTATTTATTGATGTGTTTATTTGCTGGATAAAGCCTTTCTCAATATTTAGAAGAGCACAAAATTATAAAATTCAGATATTTTTCCTTCAAAATAATTGCTTTTCATTATCCTGGTTAGTGAGATAGGTATTCTGTGAGAGAATGATTTGAAAAGACTATTTTTGCGATAAAAAACACTGAGGCACTGAGTTGTATAAGAATACATTCTGCTGATATTGCGTATAAAGGCCAATAAGGTTTAAATTGCACAATTGCTGCAATCCACTGTTTCTAGTAAACAGAATTGTAAAAATGTCTTCACCCTTGAAATGAGAACTATCTGTGGGGAAGTGAATGTTAGCGAGACATTTTGACCCAGACATGGGGAAATGATTATCGTGTTGCTGAAAGCTGTGAAGGGCACAGTGGCATCAGTCACACTTCAGTCCAAAGTCAACATTTGTAAGGCCTGTTTTGACGTCCTTTGTTAAGAAACAATTCAAAAAGCACAGTGTAAATGTGTCTGTTTGAGAATTTAAATTCTCATTCTTCTCAGGAAGAAATTGGTATTCATTCAGAGCAGAATTGTGTAAAATTGTGCTGCAAGCATTCTCCGTATTGTGTCATTCCAAAGAAAATGTAATAATAAATTTAATTAGAAAATTATAGTGTAAAAAGGCCAGTATTCCACTGCTGGCTTTAGACTGAGTTTAGACTGACCACTTGATGTGTTTTAATGATATTTTTCTCGAACACGTCCCTCTACGCAGAATTATTTCTCTTGGAACACTCATTACAAGACCACTTTGTCTTCTCACTTTTAATATTGTTGCGTTTCAGTGCTGAGGTGCAAATCGCTATGTTATGTGAAGTAAAGTTAATTCTTAGCAGAAAGCCCATTCTTGTTCCTACTGGTATAAAGGTTAGCACCTGTGTTATGACTCATGTGCTTTGCTTGATCTCTGAAATTTCTTTTGACTGAGTTTCAGTATTACTAGTTTGTATTCTGCTGCTTTCGTCAGAGGACACAGCAATGGGGATGACGAGGCTGGCAGGATTTCAAAAGCATCCGTTTCAGTTCAGCAGTGTGCAGAGTTTGTGCAGCATTTGTTCGTTTCTGTAAAGTCATATGAAAGAATGAATCAATGAAGACTATAGATCAGACGGGCTGCCGGCAAATTCAGTTGAAGAGGAATGTGCATGCCAACAGAGGTACAGGTGGAATGGTTTTTAAAAATCTGTCTTTTCTGCGCTCTTCAGATGACAGAACAGAGGAAGCAGAAGCAACGGATTGGTCTGTTGGGACACCCTCAGCACATGAACGTCAACCCCCAGCAGCCTGCATAAGGTCAACTGATGCCGCCCTGAAGCAGCTCAGCATCGGCTGTGTGTCTGTGCCGTCCTCCCTCAGAGGTTGCACATACTGTATACTGCACTGAGTGTGAGTGTAACTTATAACGGTAGGGAAACACTGTAACATAGGTAGTCATAAGGCGATGTGTAGCTCTACCCCACGCACGTGTTACTCCAAACAGTAACACTCACCCACCTCGTTCTGTTCAGTCCAGTTGGAATTGGTGCCAAATGTTTTCTATGTAGAAGTAAATTGGATTTCTCAGCACATGGCCTTTACTGGTTGAACTTGAAACACGATATAGCTGACTGGACAGGAGGAATTAGTCCCATTTGTTTTTAATTTTTTATTTTAACGTTCTCTATTTATATTTCTGGCATAACGAGCAGTATTAAATGTCTTATTTTTGTATGTTGTGCAATATATTAACTTAAATATGCAACCTCATTGGTGGGTGAATTTAAGTTCCATCAATCATGTCTTATTTAATGCGTGGGCCAATGTTTTTGTTTGTACTCAATTGTCACTGGATAAAATAGGGAGTAGTTGGCTGTCTTTACTTACGCAAATATAGAGATAATATTTAATAAGATGGCCTTCTCAATTTTACTTTTTTTCTTTTATTTCTTGAAAATGTGCATAACTTCTTGAGTGTCAACTGCACTCAATAGAGATAGTATATTGTGTGAGAACAATATATACAGATAGTTTTCTTTCACCTGTGTAAATCCCACGGTGTCATATCTCAGTGCTAACTTATTTTATGATAAATTTGCTTTCTTATTTAATTTGGTTCTAAAGGACATTTAGGATGTTTGACTTGTCGGTCAAATATACTGTATAATTTATTCCATATCACTCATGCTATTACAATTTGCTCAGGAGGTGTGTAACTTTTACTGTAATAAATTTCATTAGCATAATTTCCTGTTCTGCAGCAAACTTGTTTCATTTGTGCCTGTTTTTGTCCTCGTTTAAAGTCTGATAGAAGTTTGCTGCTTGTGCAGAGTCACTAACTTTTATGTTCATGTTCACTATAATGTATTAGTTGGTTTTCATGCTACGGTTAGAATGATCTCTTTTTTTGGACAACTATGTGTACATAAAGTTTGTTGCTTATCTTTGCTTTTGTATAGAAAAATGAGATGGAGAAAAAAACTTACTCATGAATGTTAAGATTAACTAAAAATGTAAGCACTGTCAATTTGTATATTAAAGTAGAATTATTTATTAAAATTGATGTAATTATCCTTTACTTTGTGTTGTGTTTGTTTATTGTTGAGGTGATGATATAGGATTATTATTAGAAATGATCCGTATAAAGTAAACCATTAACGTGCTTTATTCTTAAAAAATGTTCAACAATCTTTTTGTGTATCTCAAAGTGTATTTATACACCCTTGAACACATGCCATAAAGTGGCTGTAAATATAACTGATGGAAAAAATAGAGCGTATCACAGGGAAAACAGCTCAATATGCATTCTGTAAGTGACGTTTTAGTCACAACTACAAATGCCACCTAATGACTATAGACAATAATTTCCACGAGTCAAATACAGGAATTTCAGCCATTTTTCCAGTTCAGAAATTAAAGTAGGCTATGTCCTGAATGAGAAACTAGCTGTGTCAACTGGAAATATGAATGTCTGAAACCAGCAAATGTCAGCAGTACAAGTGGAATGTGTGTAACTGGGTGGATTTGAAATGGGTGCGTATCCTCATTAATCAGCGGCATTCGTTAAAGATTCTCTGCATTCCAAGTATTTATCAAGCTCTGCTCGTCTTCATGTGAGCCGATGCTGATCTGCCATTCAGTTTCATACCATATGTCCAGCATAACATGATGCGTTGTAAATGATTGTCCCCATTTAGCCTCATACTGACAGTCAAGTCACTATTTTGTTTTGAGTTTTTTTATCATCAGACTAAAACTAAAGATTAGGTCAGAACTACTTGACTGTCTTCAAACTTTTCAAACTTCAAAATTGCAGCTTTAAATCTATGGTGCCGGGATGCAACAGTGGAGCTCCACTTAAGGACTCGTGAGTTGGGCTTCAGCAGAATTAGCAATGGGCTAACACTGTTAATTACGAAGATTATTAGTACTTAGAGAACATTTCATAGAGCTGACAGTGTCCCCATTTGTATCTTTGTAACTTTACAGTAACAACAGTGGAAGGTATCTAAGCACGTTTACTCCAAGACTGTACAATTGTATCATTAAGTACAATCTGAGGTATTTATAGCCTACTTTACTTGGGTATTTCTTTTTTATGCTATTTCATATTTCTACTCCACTACATTTCAGCGGAAAATATTGTACTTTTTACTCCACTGCATTATTTACCAGCTATAATTATATAGCTGCTTGTAGTTACTTTTCAGATTAAGATTTGAAAATTAAAAATATGACCAGCTAAAATATGATACATTGTTTTAGATTAAATTACCCAACAGCATACAAAGCATTATACATTAGCTCCAACACAACCAACTACAACACAGTAAAGCTTACGCATTAATACTTTAATAATAATAATCCAATTATATATTAATGTACCATTGACAGGGGCCATTCTGCACATTTACTTGTAATGGAGAGTTTTACAGTGTGGTAGTATTACTTTTACTTCAGTAAATGACTTGGGTATCACTGGGCACTGAGTACTGGGGACAAAACCTTTTCAGATGCAGCAGCCTGATGAACAATGACATGGAAAGGTTTAGAAAAGTCCTGCAGCAGCACCACAGTAGCCTGATGATGGCAATTTAGGTCAAAATGTTACATTCACATGTATTATATCTGTAAAAAAAAATCTATAACAAACATGGGTCCATGGACATCATTTTATTACATTTTTGTGGCGTGACTTCTTTCCACAGAACAGCTAAAGCAGAAAAATGCGTCTGAGACAACAGTTTCATTTTCTTCAAGGTCGGAATTTAGTCGACAGAGACGCTTTTCCCGCTCCCTCGTTTCCGGCCTGGCGCTCCTCGCTTCTTCTGAACTGTTCCTATCTATAGTCTCTGGCTGCTTCGGGACGTCGGCGACTGGAACCGACCCACCAGTCGGGCACTCTCGGTTGACTGCGCGCGTGACGTCACCGGCAGGGATCTGCTCCTCGGCTCTCCCTCGGCCATGAGGAGCTCAACGTGACAGCCCGCTGGGTACAGGCGGGTTTAATACTATCAGTACGGCAGCCGGTATAAAAAACAAAAACAAAACGCCACGGCTACAGTGTCATCCCGCTGCAGGTGCACGTGCCACCAGGCAAACGGGTACAGTACGAAATTACACGTTGTCCCTACTGAGCGCGTGACACATGCCAGGCTACAGAATGATTGCCCTGTCGGCCGCAATGAAACGCTGAAACTCATTAGAAATCACCAGAGATAGCCTACTTATTGTTTGACTCATTATGTCTTGTTATAATTACTTATTCTTAAGTCAGGATTTCTCTCGTCTGTAGGCTATTAAAGCCCAGATAATTTAATTTAATTCAAAATATATAAAATATACTACAGCTACATATTTAATAAAAAAAAACAATTAAAAACGTGCCAAAACTACTTTAAGTGTTTATAGAAGACCAAACCATCGGGAATATTGACGTAGATATAGATCATAGATAGGCCTATAGATAGGTTATAGGATTATTATTGTTTTATAGGCTTTAGTTGTTCTGTTATTAACTTAATAAATCATCTCCATAATATTATTATAGAGACAGTCTGTGACACTGGGCTGACTTTACTGTAACCTTGTCACTTTTTCGACTCTCGTGTGGTATTACTGCAGTTAATAATCATACAGGCCTTTAGCTAATGACCAAAATAGCTTCTTTTTTTTTTTTTTAAAGTATCTTTTTGTTATTATCGCGCGACACTCCAGAGGCTACAGTGTTATTGGTGTTACAGTGTAACATGAAGGCTGCCATATTTGCAGTTAAAGAAATAATGTTTCATCGCTTCACAACTGCCGAGGAGGGAACTGTTGCTCCACTTTCAGTCTTTGTAAACACGGTCGGCTCTGCAAACACGGTTTGCGTTGAGCGCCGGAGCATGGTGGTACACGGGACTCGGCCCCAGTGGAGGAGTACTACAGAAATGGGTTGTACTCCAGCAGCAGGGCGGGGGGAGGAGGAGGTGTGTGTGTGTGTGTGTGTGTGTGTGTGTGGTGCGGGGCGGGTGAGGAGTTGAAAGCGCCGTCCAACACGTGAGGCTCATGTGACGGTGTCGGGTCTGTGTCTCCAGCCGAGAGACGTGCCTGCAGTCACAGGGTTTATTTAACACGTAGTCAAAAACCCACCCAGCTCTCACACATTCAGCCGCGCGTGGAGCCTCCCTAGACATACTACCGAGTCCGGACCTTAGGGTGACAACACTCCGCCGTGCACAACTCCAGCTCATAGCGGGAACGCACACACTGGATAACAGGACATACTTTTTCCCTTCATTTTTTGTATGCTTTTTCCTCCTTTTGAAGTGCGACTGCAGATACACATTTGGACCGTTTTGAAGGCTTTCTGAAGTCGTTTATTCGGGTTTTACAGTTAAGCGACATGGAGAGGATTACCAGTGCGCAACCACCTCCCTGTGTGCCAAAACACCCACCAATGGATATAGCTGACATACAAGGGTAAGAGGAAAATGTTCTATATTTTATTCTGTTCTGTTCTATCCTGTTATATAAAGAACCCGTCCCAAACTAAAAACTAACTCATTTTTATCTTGTCTCCAAAGAATTGATTTTCCCATTTATGTGTACAAATCCAGGAGGGGCATGAAGCGAGGGGATGAGAGCAAGGTAAATCCAAGTTAAAACGCACAGTATTCCTGCATTTATCAGTTTAAACTCAGCAGCCTGGATTTCACTGACAAAATTTCAACCCTCTCCAGGAGACGTACAAGTTGCCACACCGACTGATCGAAAAGAAAAGACGTGACAGAATCAACGAATGCATTGCCCAGCTGAAGGATTTGTTGCCAGAACATCTTAAGCTTACAGTGAGTATTATCTTCTACATATGGCATGTCTGCAAGCAGCCAGGAAATCTGAGATGCCACATGGTTCTGCTGAGTAGTTTGTTTGTTCCAGCCTTTGGATTCAGTTTTGGAGTCTCAAAAAATTTAATTTTGGATCTTAAAAGGAGAGTAGAGATGAACAAATATTGTTGTTTTTTTCAGTTTTGTAATTTTATTAATTTTACTGTCTAAATTCTAAGAGAGTTTCAGATTTTAATTTGTTGTTGAGAATTTTGTGTGTGTACGTGGATTGCATGACTTCCCGGGTGTTCGAGGCTTGTCCTCTGTTCAGCTGCAGAATGTGTTACATAAGAAAGATCAACATGCTTATCGAAGGTCTTCCTGTTTTAGACACTGGGTCATTTGGAGAAAGCTGTGGTGCTGGAACTCACTCTCAAGCATGTGAAAGCCCTGAGTGCCCTCCTGGAGCAGCAGCAGCAGAAAATTGTCGCGCTACAGAAGGACCTGCAGATTAGTGAGTTTGATGCCGTCATGTTGCGTAGACGTCAAATACAAACAGCTGTTTTTCATTAAGCATCAATAAACTGAGCAATCTGTTGCGTGTATCAGAATTACTTTAAGGAACATTGTACAGTAAAGAAGATTTTTAACCTTTTGGTTTTAATCAACCAGGTGATCATGGAGGTGACAGAGCAGAGAGCGGCGAGGAGATGTTCCGCTCCGGCTTTCACTTGTGTGCAAAAGAGGTCCTCCACTATGTGGCCAGCCAAGAAAGCAGCAGGGACCTGACTCCTACCCACGTCATCAGCCACATCCAAAAGGTAGCAGCTGAAGTCCTGCAGCATCGAAGCAGCCTACACCCTGACGAGTCCATCCCTCAAGTTTCGGAGAAACTGAAGAAACCCGCTGGACAGCCCCAGAGGGCATCTGAGGTCCCAGCTAAGAACTGTGTTCCCGTCATTCGAAGGACTAATCCCCATGGGATGGGGGAGCAGAGCGGCAGTGACACAGACACCGACAGCGGCTATGGGGGAGAACATGACAAGCGTGACCCCAAAGCGCAGTGGTCAGAAAGCCATCCCAAGGAGGGGGAGCTCAAGCATGTCGCGTCTGAAAGGACGGCCAGTGCCATCAAGCAGGAGGGTGATGAGCCTCAGGCTAAGAGGTCGAGGTCTGACTCCTCAGAGGACGAGAGTCTCTCTGGTCACGTGGCAGGAGGACCTGGCGGCTACATGAGCTTCTCCCCCAACCAGCCCCCGTTTTGTCTCCCCTTCTACCTCATCCCCCGTGCAGCTGCACCAGCGGCAGCCTATCTGCCCATGCTGGAGAAATGCTGGTACCCTGGGGGCATGCCGGTTATGTACCCAGGCATGAGCGGCTCTGCAGCGAGCTTGCCCCCAGACTCAATCCCCTCATCTCTGGTGATGTCCCCGAGGGCAGGGTCCCCAGTACCCCACCACAATCCCATGGACTCCCCTGCTCTTCACAAAGCTTTAAGGCAGGTCCCCCCATTGAACTTGGAAACCAAAGACTGAACAGATATGTTTCTGTTGGAACCTTGCCCTCTGAATGTTGATGGGGTTGAATTGTTGGCCCACTGAAAAGAGGGTAAACAAACGCACTGGTATCCCTTAAAACCACAGCCATTGTTTGGCCCAACAGCAACAACACTGACCCCAGCAAAGAACCCCAAATGGTCACCACCGTCTATCATCAGCCCTTCGCACATCAAAACAGGACTTTTGGGGGCCACCTGGAGTGCCCATGTAAAGGCTCATATATCACCTGTTGCATGGCTCTGAAACACTGTGAAGATGGTCAGTTTACAGACGATGAGTGCACAAGAAATCACAAGAGGTTCTTTTTTTAGCAAGGTTCGTCTTCTCCGCACTCAGCGTTGAATGTCAGAGGTAAACCCAGAATGTAAGGCACAGATAAGCCCCCCCCCCCAAATTATTTGGACCTACTTTTTGCACACACACCAGTCTGTAATGAATGTAAAGATTGAACAAAAGCCCCTTGTAGTTGCTGCTTGAATTATTATTACATGCTGTAGATCTGTGAATGGAGGATCTACCTTCAGTGTTTGTCGCTCCTGTAACTGCAACAAACAATTGTTTAGATTAGAATGTTACCAAAAAAAAAAAAAAGTCTGGCTCATGTTGACCATTGACGTCACAAAAAACATTGCTCCTTTGACCCTTCAATTACCTTGGAGCTAATTGAACACAAGTGTTCACGATGTTCAGAGAATTCAGGGCGTTGTCACTGTACGAGGTGTGTCACTCATGTCAATGTTGAAGAGTGATGTTGTCATATGTGCTTTTATGATTTAATTTGTGACTCATGACTATTTGTGCATCTAGATGGAGTTCCTGTGAAGTCATGTCTTGTAATTATTTTTGTTTATACTACTCGTACATCTCTATTTTTGATACGTGACCCATTGAGTGTATTTGCATCGCTACCAGCGGAAGGTTGAGGTAGTCATTCGCTGTATGCCAAGAGAACGTGTACAGTATATAGCATTGCGCTCAACCAGATTTGCATCTTGCCCACCAATTCCCGGTCAAGTTAAGGCCTGACCTTAGCTCATGCTGTTGCCTTTACTCGTTTAACGCAGACACAATGATGGCAGGTGTTTAAATGTATTTGCTTTAAATGTTGTGTCTGTGGCAAAGAGAGTGAATGTAAAGTTCAAACAAAAATAATAGTTTTGTATAGAAAGAGGTACTTGGGATTTTTATTATGAAATGTAACAAAAGGTTGTTTGTTGTACATATTTTGTATATAAAGTATCATTGATATATATTAAAATATTAATAAAGCTTCCCCCCCTCCGTGGAATTTGTGTTTCACTGCCTGATGGCTTAAACGTGTTGCAGGCAGCCAACCTGACAGCCCCTCATAACAACACATACTTGCATAACACTTACATAACACATAAAGCAGCAGAGCCTGTGTAAATCAATAGCATGTCTTAGATTACAGGCTGTAAACATTTCAAATTTGAAAGCATTGCCAAGAAATTATCTGTGGGATGTCAGTGAATTTCAGCAAAAGCTCACATTTATGAATCTATTTTGTCTTCAACTGTTACTCGTCACAGTTGGGATACTCGTGGACAAGATTTCGCTTACTAAATACTGTCATGAATATTATACACTAATATAAACAGATCCTGCAATCTGCAATATTAGTTTAGAAAGTGGAGATAATAACTTTGTAGTTTTCTGTAAAAATGTAGACATGAACTACAAATTCACTGAATTATCTGAATTTTACCTTTTTGGTTTAGTCATTTCTCTCCCATACAGTATATTTGCTTTATGTAGCGTATGGCAGCCACTGTAACAATACTGAAAGTGTGCTGAGTAGGAGCAGAAAATATGTCTGGCAACTTGAGAACACCACAGTGGATGGAAATGGTATTTGAGGTTGTAGGGGAAAAGACTTTATGTCTGTGATTTACTTTCACATTTAACAATATGGAAGACCAGTCTCCACCAACCTCCTGCTGCTTGTATGGGCGCCGTTTCCTGGGTGGTAACACTGCTGTCGTTGTCGTAATAGTGAAAATAAGAAAGGCCTATATCGTATGCTTACCACCCACCATGCCACCCTGTGGAAATGTGGAAGTTTTCTGGTAATCACAACAGTATTTTGTCATTTGTTCTCCAGATAGGTGAATTAATTCCAAATGTATTTTGACATTTACTCGTCACTCTTCCTGCTTACAGTCCTGATTTGCTCAAAAATGAAGTACCAGTGCCACCTTGTGGAATCAGTGCTTCATACAGCACTGGCTAGCATTTTCACACAGAGGACTCTGGTATAAATCTTCACTGGACTGCAAATGATGTGATGCTGCTTTAAGAAACCCCAACTGAGAATATGTCAGTAACAGTTTATTAGAGGTATATACTGTTAGTGTGAAAGCCCTCATCAAAATACCACACTCGTCGTTTTGGTAATTGTTCTGTGTATTAAATACTATAGAGTTTGAAGGGAACAGAATCTTTAAAGTTGTTCTAATCAATATTTTTATATTAACAATGGATCAAATTACTTCATGTAATGTGAAAGGGGTTGCTAGTAGTGACAAACCCAGAGAAAGTAGTTCCTCTGAACTCTGTGGAGCAGTTCTCTCTAAGCTCACTGTTTTGGTTTTACTGCCCACAACTTTATTGTTTTGGTTCACTCTCACTGCTCTCATCAGTCTGTTTCCAGACACAGCAGGAAGTTGTTTTCAATGAAAAAGCTCCAATAAACCCACTGTACACTACCTGCCCAGCACCAGACAGCAAAAAGACAACATTAGCAGTGGAGTATTTAGCAGCCGAAGAGCCAGATGTTCCCCTCAAGAGTTGATGGAACCAGACCAGAGCTGAAAGAAGAGTGAATATTGGACTTACATTCGGCAATTGGACAGAGACACGACTCCAACTGAATGCTAATGTTACTTGTATCAGCTAGATGTCTAAATTAGCAACTGTAGCAACTTTACAGTGTATATAGAACATGACAATGTTATTTTTACAGCTTGTTTGTGCTGCCCCCAAGTGGCCCAAAAATGGTTAATGTGGGTTTAAAAATCTCACACAAGCACAAAGATAACTGACACACTGGACGACGCAGCTACATCCAGAGGCTGGAGAGCTTCTCAAGATGTGAATCTTGGTATGACCTAACATATGACATTTGACTGCTGCAGTGGGAATCATCAGCCCAGGTTCTCACCATGGCAGCGTTGACACACACTAACCATTAAGCTACTAAAGCGATTTAAGCTACTTAAGCTAAACTATATTTTGAATGAATCTCTTTATTCATGTTGTTTGTTTTCTGTCATCCTCAATTAGTTCACAGTTAGTTCACTTATCCTCTAATGACTGGAGGGGAATTCATAATTGAGCCGAGGCAGGATGTGGCCTCTCTAGAGCCTCAGTGCCAGAGGTGGCAACCCCAATGGCTACCGCTGAAAACACCGACACCAGTGTAAAAGAAGCAGTGAAAAAGATAGTCACAAGATAAAGACTGGCTTCCAAGAACCACAGAAATGTGATAGCATCAAAAGAATAACCTTGTTATTGAGATGGTGGCTGATAAATGTCTAATTTTGAAACTTGGTGTCACAAAGGACATAATGGCTGGGATGACGATAGAACTCATGCATGTGGATATGACCTCCACGGTTGCTGTTACTGAGAACAGTGCGTGCACTGTGAATGAGGCAGCGGGGAGAATTGTTATGGCTGAGAGGCTGGTCCAAAAACATCTATTCATCCAGCCACATAGAGGACTACCTGAGGACAAGATGTTTTCAGAAAAACCTGATACAGAAGCTTGACAACTATATCAAACTGTACAGTACGGAGGCAATACCTTAATGTCACTGGTGTTAGCTAACATAAATTCAAAAACCCCTCACATAGTGTTGTTTTGCTACACATTATAAATGTATGCCTGGGCAACTGCTTCTAAAAATAAATCAATAAAACAGTTTGCTGTACACATGGAGTATACAGTACCTGGATGCATTTTTGGTTTACAGGTTATGTTAGAACTTCATATATAAAGTAAAACAACAGCATGTGCTACCAACCAACTTTTCTTCCTTCATTTATTGATTTGAAAAAGAAAGAGGTGATTGTGGCTAATAGCATCAAATCAATTAATCTGCAGTAGCAGCAAATACTTATTTCAAGGTTTAAGGTTCATTTATTTATTTATATCATTCTACAGCACAGGGTTATACAATAAAATGCAAGCTGTAGTCACTTCATGCTACACAAAAAAATATGTTTATGACAAATACATTTGAACGTTATATTGCGCATGCTAAATGAGATTACACATTGTTGCATTTGTGTTGTAGGGTTGCAAGTCACGTCACACACTCCACAAAAACAAACATTTTGTCATTTTGTTTTTAATGCCAATGCATGACAATTTTCCAGTCATCAAAGACAAAATGATCAGTTCTGGCATCACATGACACGACACTTTCAGCTGTGTGTGTGAATGCTGAGGTGCTTGTGGAAGACTCAACCAATTATTATTATTATTATTATTAGATACTGTACATAGAGATGTTTCCAGCTCCACATTCAGTAAAATCAACAAATCAACAGCCTGTGGACATTTTACACAAATAATTGGCTACATGACATGCTCAGCTGCATTTTATTTAAATTTCTGGTGGTTTCCACAGTTCCTCAGTGGGTGTGGGGGTGGAGCAGGTTCACTGTAGGCAATCGTCCAAGCAGGGAATGAGGGTCATTTGTCCATGTTTATACCAGCCTCATGCATGCATAATATAAAATGTTTCCCTTTCTTACTTAAGCTATACCTGTGTGCTATCACCACTAGGAACTGAACACATACTGTATAACCAACCACCATCGTAAAATGTTGCCACCATGTTTTGTAATGTTATTCATCAAACTATAAAGGCTATATTGACAGTAAAGTGCCATCATACTGTAGATGCAGACGGGTGACAAATTAAAGGAAAAACCTGAATGCTTGACCCCCACAATGAGAGGATCCAGTGGCTCTGTTACGCTGTGGGGGGTATTGGCATGGTTTGGGTCCACTTGTCCCCTTAGAGGGAAGACTCACTGCAAATCAATACAAAGTTGTTCTGAGTGATCACCTTTATCCTATGATGAAACATTTCTATCCTGATGGGAGTGGTTTCTTCCAGGATGACAGTGCCCCCATCCACAGGGCACGAGGGGTCACTGAATGGTTTGATGAGTATGAAAATGATGTGAATCATATACCATTGCCTTCACAGTCACCAGATATCAACCCAATTGAACACCTATGGGAGATTTTGGACCGACGTGTTAGACAGCGCTCTCCACCACCATCATCAGAACACCAAATGAGGGAACATCTTTTGGAAGAATGGTGTTCATCCCTCCAGTAGAGTTCAGAGACTTGGAGAATCAATGCCAAGGAGCACTGAAGCTGTTCTGGTGGCACGTGGTGACCCAACACCTTACTGAGACACTTTGTGTTGGTTTTTCCTTTAATTTGTCACCCGTCTGTATATCTGCCTAAAAATGTGTTTTCCCTACTGCCTTAAAATTATAATAAAATATTAAATTATTGTAATTGAATTAGAATTTAAGTTAACTGAAACTGTGAAGAATAGTTTGTTCAAAGATCTACAAAGCTCACTTAGTAAAGACAAAAATTCAGTTTGACAAGATTAGACTGGCCTGGTATTACTGCATTCCACTGGCAAGAACAATAATGAGATTTCCGGTCAGATTTTTCAAAATAAATGCGTACATGGAAATCTTAATTGTGTCAAAACGATAACATCAACAACAACAACAACAACAACAACAATAGTAATAATAAAGTACATAGCAAAATGCTAACATATCTGTCATATTTGTCATATATCTGTAATAACTTATCTTTGCAGGAAAATCATGGCTGGGCCTAAACAACTGCAACATGCGGAATATCAAAGTTCACACCAAACCACAGAGTTCTTCTTTCAACCTCAGTTTCCCTGGTTCCTCTAATTGACTTCCTATCGTTGTGGGAATGCTGACAACCGACCAGCAGTTTTTGTGTCACGTACCCCTGTGCACCCTGTACTCTGCATTTATTATGATAAATTACTAATTATGAAGTACCACAAGTGAAGCAAGAAAAGTACAGTATTGATGAGATTATCATTATTATCATTATCATTATCATCATTATTATTATTATTATTATTATTATTAGTAGTAGTAGTAGTAGTAGCAGCAGCAGTAGTAGTAGTTAGTTAGTGGTGGGAAGTGAAGTGACTAAGTACATTTACTCAAGTACTGTAAAGAGGAACTTGTAAAGAGGTAGTTGTACTTGGGTATTTCCATTTTATTCTACTTTATACTTTATGCACATGCAATGATGGCTAACTCTGCACTGTTGTGGCTGACATGGACTCACTGCATGCAAGTGACAAAATTACTAAAAATGTCTGTAATATGACAGGGTGGTACACAATAGCATGGTAACTCATGATTTTATGCCACCTGGTAGCTTAGAAACATGCCGGTTTCACTTCAGAAAAATGTCCCATTTTACCTGAATGCACTATAGTCACTCAAAACTCTTTCCCATAAAAAGTAAAGTGTATTGTGAAAATCAACATGCCACATGGGTTTCCTGCAAGTTCTGGGACTGGTGATTTTTTTTAAATCTTTGCTCCACTCATCCAAGTTATCTCAGACCAAAATAATGGTTTCATGTAAAGGACATTTGTAGCAACAATGCAATAACATGCTTGGTGATTGGCTGTTAATAGTCAGAGCCCAAGATGTAAACTTTATTTGTCCCATTTTACCTGATGTCCTCAAATTACCTGACTTCACCCCTAAGCAAG